>JAMKCH010084907.1:0-87439 GCA_023653785.1 Ophioderma brevispina | reverse complement strand
TATCCTGCTTTTTCGACCCAGGCTTGCACAGCTAAAGCTGCCTTTGCGGGATAGAGATTGCATGCGGCCTTGGGCATGTTAATTGCTAACATCAATCTGCTAAGTCGCTCCTACTCATTAAAACAGATAACCAGGCCTATCTAGACCAGTCGGCCCAGGAAGTACTGTCAACCCACCGCATGGATTCCATTACTCGTAAAAAAACGAACATAACGGATGCTTGCAGGTAATAAACAAAAGGTGATTAAACCCTTTATAGGCATTGACGGTCGGGCATAGTTTGGGAGGAATTTGTGGTGGGGAACATGGGACATTTCCTCCTTGAACTCCAGTCCCCTTTTACTCCTTTTCCCCCATTTTGAACTGTTTCACAAATTTTAGGACTAACCCCTTGAAACGGACATCATCGATAAGGATGAAGGACGCCCTCTATAGTTTCATGAGACGGTGAACTTGAAAACATTTCCGCATTATAAAGCGACCTGCTCAAATTTTACCTTCTGCGGTTTAAAAAAATCCCCACTTTACATAAATTCAACAAGGCAGTGTATGTCAAATAAGAAAAATAAACAATAACAGGCTTCATTGGGTAATTGAAATGTCCCAATATGAACCCTTTCCCCCCTCAAGAACCACCATGCCGCTTTTTGCAAGGTGTGCACTATATTGATTAAGACACATATATTTCTTGGGGGGGGGGAGACCTAATTTTTGGATTTTTGTTTTCTGGGGTCCTGAACACTACATGGAATTGCCAAAAACACAAGGTCGAAATCGTATTTACGCGCTGCTAAAATATGTCCCCTCCGCTATCCGCGACACTAGAATTGAGAAATTGAACTACTCAGAGCCACCCCCTTAATTCTGGCCAACACCCCCTTACCATGGACAATAGACTCCCTGTACTTAGCCCTAGTTAATGTCTAAATGGAAGTTTGGATATTTTACACCCAAAATCTCATCAGGTCGAGAAATGCTATTTAGTAATTTAAGTTTTTCAACACCTTTGTACATAAAAAATTGTTGTGGTTTTTGGTGAAAGACTCAAGAAATCTGAAGATTTCCTTAAATTCACTAAACGTATTGAAATATATGATAATTTTATTCAGTTTGGCAACACTATTTTTGAAAAAAAAACATGTTACCACATTTTAAATTTGGTTCCCATATTAGGTATGAAAGGGGTGAAACACTGAATTTGACATATTTTCACATTTTCCTCCAGAAATGTAAACAGGCTGGAAACCCAAAAGATTGACCCACGTGCAACAACCAGGACTGAAAAATTCAAATGAAAACATGGGTACTTACATTGTTAAGATTTATTTATAACAATTGGCTATATAGCCAGGACAAGCCAAATATGACATGCACTAATTAAAAGGATGCCCATAAAAAACATACAAAATACAATGCACCCGAAACCAAAGTGAAAAGCATGGCGGATGGAAAAGCAAAAAATAAAGGGTAACGCAGACGAATTGGAGAAAAAAACAAAAAAACCTAAGACCTATACTACAGATGTGAGGCTAACAAGGGTTGTGAGAGGCTTTTAGGGAGGTGCCCTTTACAACATCCTCGGGCAGGGAGTTCCATAATGTGGGAGCAAATGGATAAAAAGACCTTTTGGAAAGCGAGAGCCTGCGGAAGGGAGGATCAAGAGAGAGGCTATTGAGATGGAAGGGTAGGTGCTTCTAGGCGTGCGACTGATAGGGATTGGGAAGAGCAAAGGTGTGTAAGAATCTTGACGAGATGGCACAGGACAGCAATGTCACGGCGCTTAGATAAGGGAGGAAGATTGGAAGCAGGAGGAGATCTTCATGGGAAAAGATTTCCAAGACTGGAGAATGTCGGCAGGCAATCGCTGAGTAGTTCCAACCTGTTGGTTAAGCGTGATTGTGTAAGAGGATGCCAAGTGATACGCAGTACTCAGGATGGGTTTGAACCAACGCAAGGTGCAGAAAACGGCGTGTGGTTGGGGAGGCGTTGTTAAAAAGCCCATGGATATAGGCTCTGGTTCTTTCTAGCTTCTTGAAGATATGTCCACGTGCACATTACCAGGAAATATTTTCAGAGTGTGAATACCAAGATTTGACAGAGAAAACTCTTTCAATGACTTGGTTTATCATGATGAGACAGACGTGGGAAAAGGTTTTTTTTGGATGAAATGACCATGACTTTAGTCTTGCTGGCATTGACAGTGAGATTGTTGTTGGGTAAACAAGGATGAATAGTATCAATGTCTGCTTGAAAGCAGGTGATTTCACGGCATGGCTGATGGGTTTGGATAGGGTGTTTCATCAGCATAAAGGAACCAAGGAACTGTGAGAGAGAAAATGAAGAATTAGAAAGATCATTGATATAGATAGAAAGAGTTAGTGGCCCAAGACCAGAGCCCTGGGGAACACCAGACAGAACAGGGACAGATCAGACGAAAGCCATGAACCAGAAACGCCTGTGTACGGGCCGGAAGGTTTAGACCTTAGGCCAGCAAAGAAGGGGACCAGTGATCCCAGCAGAATGGAGGTGAGTTTACGCAAAAGAGGGCAATGGGGGACTTTGTCAAACGCCTTACTTAGTTCGAATAAGGCTACAGCCAAACTTTTAGACTTTCAAGATGCGATACAATAATTAAGGGCAGGAGTGGGAGGGAATCGGCAAGTGGACGAGCCTCGGAGAGAAAGAAGCCAAATTTGATTTTGGAGTTAGGAACTTTGTTGACGTTAAGGATGAGAAAGGATGTTGTTGGGGATAACCCTTTTCCAAAATCTGCAGACAATGGTTGTAATGATATGGGACGGTAGTTGGAAACAGAGTGACGATCACCAGACTTGAAATCGGAATGACCCTAGAAAGCTCCAGCACGGTGTAACACCAGTGGAGATGAAAGATTAAAGATCTTACAAAGATGGTGAAACAGTAACAGCACAATTTCTTAGGCAATCGTAACCTTGTTCTGCCAATCCACACCTGCAGCTGAGTTGTTTTTAGAGTGCGAATAAGCTTAACAATCTCTCCGGAACTTACTCTGAAATGAGAAAGAGTAGAGGTAATGTTATAGTTGGGAGCAGAAAAAGTTGGGGGGCAGCATCACGGTTGAAACACTCAGAGAAAAACTGACTGAATGAATTGGCGATCTCGAGAGGTGAAGAGCACATTTTCCTTGTAATTGATGGTAATCAGGAATGGAGGATTGGCCGACCGCAAATTGACATAGCCCCAGAAGGAGTTGGTGGGAGATCATTATTCCAAGAAGGCTGGCAAAAGGTTTGCTTGGCAATTCAATGGTTTGAGAGAGCATTCCTAGCAGTTTAAATATTTGAGATAATATCAGTTTTCAGAGTTTTTTTTCCATTGTTGAAACAAGTGCATGTTTTTTTCTATTTTCAATACCTGAGCTCAAGTTGAGCCAGGTGGTTCTTTTGTCTTGCAATGACAACTTTTGGGAAACACCTCATACATGGTTTCCATGAAAACTGGTAGAAGTTATCCCAAGATTATCGACATTAACACTGTCTCAAAACGTACCTAGACACCCTGTTGTTGGCCGCATCCAGTCATCTTTGTTGTATAACCAAATGGGACTACCAACATCAGTTGAGACAGGTAGGGTGAGGTTGGAGCTTACACTGGAAGCCACTATGGGGACTGTCACCAAGGGGGAAGGTGGTTGAACATTCTAATTAAATTAATCATTTGAGTATATTGAAATAAGAGAGTGACGCGGTATTGGTAAGAATGTTGGGCTGAAGAAATGGTGCTGATACCACCCATGACTGCCTTAAATCCAGTAATTCATTGAACAGTAATGTATTGGTCTAACAAATTGACGAAGTCACCCATGACAATTATCTTGGTATTGAGGGGACGGCAGCTGTGACCTGGGCAATACTGGAAACCAGATGAGGAGACTGTTAGTGGGGCGGTAAGGAGGGCGGTAGTAAAGGCATAATCCCAAGATCACATTTTTCACTTACATTCAACCCATAATATTTCACTGTTTGCATTGTTTATGTTAATACCTTTGTTGGGTATACTTGCTCCCCCACTCGCACTTACGCTGTTTTTTGGCATATTATTAGCTCAATTTGCATATTTAATTTGCTCGAAATCTCCCAAAATCTAAATCAGTCAAGAACATCCTCAGCCCTCTTCCTCCATACATCATTATCCGCCTTACAGAACTCCAGAAAACGTGTTCACACAGCCTTGCGGAAAAAAAAAAAAAAAAAAATTCATAATTAATGCAAATTATACGTAATCCATATTTTACACACCCAAATCTAATCAGGTCGAGAACTCTTCTACCCGCTTCATTCCACCAATTTACATCATCGTAGCACTTAACGAACTCCAGATAAATTGTAGACAATTGACATTTCTGTGTCAATATTGACCTTTTTCCCTTGACCTTTTTTCCACTACCCCCTGACAGACTCAGGGGAAGACCCTGGGGATATGAATTACATGGTGAGTTGGGGTATCCCCTCCTACATTTCCCAAGTTTGGCTACTCTACTCTAGCTCATCCAGAAAAAAAAAATGCCTAAATGTTCCTGGGTGTAACATTTTCTTATCACGGACCAGCCGGACGGAGCCCATTTTAGAGTCCACTCCCGAACGTCTGGTTTGGCGGGGACAACACCCATTAGCATACAATCCATACCACATCACTATGCGGTTAAGGCATGCTAATCTACAAAGGACTCAGTTCAGTAGCCTGGATGGGCACATGTTAACAACAGCTGACCATGCATGTCCTTTGTACCATAAATCATACTGAAATACAGGGGGTGTATTTGCTCAATACAATGGTGAGTGAAAGCTATTGAACTGCGCAATGGGAAAATGTGATTTTATTAGCTCATAGTGAGCTAAAAAAACTTGCTCATGATATAAATAGCGCGGTAATGGGCCATGCTTTATCATTTAGATGCGGGTCATTGTATGTATTCCAGAGTCTGCTTGGTGTGAAGACGGTTATATAATCCAAATCTTAGCTGCATAAGCTAATAGGTATTTGGGTATTGTATAAAGCAGGGGTTCTCAATTATATTAGCCGAAGGGCCAGAGAATGCCGGACACGTTTGAAAGTTCCCTACTTGAGGGCCAAATACACCTGGAATTCTTATGTTTCCCTTTATATTTTAGAGCAAGTTCAGGGTCAAAAATCAATGGTTGGCGGGCCGGATTTGGCCCGCGGGCCGCCTATTGAGAACCCCTGGTATAAAGGGCTGCCTCATGGCAGTGGCAGGCACGTGCCCTTGTTCCTCAGGCTTATAATGATGATGTGACATAAGTTTTTCATTTCTTTTCGCCTGCGAACTTTATGTCATATCTTCTTTGTTCTTCTCCTAGGTTGCCCGTGGAGGACATCGCACAGGTGCGTTAGCTAAGCACACCTGCTGTGTAGGAGGCACCTGGTATGTTAGTGTGACTGACGAACAGATGGAAGAGACACTTGGGGTGGATATGAAGAAAGACCGGGTGACTTGTAGTCTCCCATATGGGGCATCTTCTCCTGAATAATCTCATTCCCACTGCAGGTATAGACAAAGCAATTTTTATACTCACAACAGATTTTAAGAAATCAACACTTGATCAACAAGTTCAGTCAGTAATTTCTGCGTCAGGTAGGTTGCTATGTCTAGCCATTTTACCAATCTTTTCATTGTCAAATTCCTTTCTTTATATATAACTTTATTAGTTGGAGAACTATTATGATCAAATCGATGGAGCTTGGACCTTAGCTATCAAAGGCCTGATAAATCTCCAGGTTTCTACGGTCTCAAGGGAAAACGGTCTTATTTCGAACGCCTCAAGATCCAAATCACGAGATCCAATGGGACGATTTTAACAAAATTACCCGATCTACTGGCCGTGATCAGGTGATGAAAAAATCTCATGGCCATAGAAAGGAAAAACACTTGTAGGAGGTAAATAACTGCATTGCTCCTGTGTAACAAGCTATAAGAAATCTCAATGCATGCAGATTGTACATCATCTTTTATGATGAATTTTAAAAGACGATCGCAGTTTTGTTTGTTTGGTCGTTTGTTTGTTTTAAATCCAATAATTAAGCAGTGTTTATTTAGTTAGCATAGAATACTAGAATTAACAGGGGGGGGGAAATCAAAATTTGGAAGATTTTGGCCCAAAATTTTTTGTGTGCTTTTTGGTCCCAAGCGCTGATTTTGGCAAAATTTGTCATTTATCTTTTGGCCGGGGGGGGGCGGGGGGGGGGTTTAATGGGGAAGAAAAAATTTGGCGGGGGGGGCGGAAATGCACCACCACATCAAATCCATGACTAATTACTTGTTTTACACAACCTCTCGTATTTGGTTTTTCCATCGAATGTAGGCCTATACTTTAAAGGACAGTAGTAAAGAATAGTAGGGTCATTGATTTTAGGGGGTCAAGCCAAGGTTAATTTGGACTTTTTGCTTTTTGCACCAGATTATATCTCATCCAATAAAGCTTATATAATTATAAGATTGTACCGAGGGTAGTTTCAAGATAAGCTGGTCACCAGCCCCAAATTTGGAAGTTATATCACTTTTACTTTTTGACTTATGGGCCACAACGATGGTCCGAGTGGTTTTCTGAGCCAGTTTTTGCACCCTGTTAGTTAAATTGGTGGCAAGGCATTTTGTTCTGTTTCACATATTTCAATCTGCAGCAAAAGGTTATCCAGCATGCCAAGTTTTGAAGATCAGGGAGTGTATTTCTTTAGTTAGGCCCTCTGAATATTGATTTCATAAATAAGAACCAAGAAACACCGGTACATTTTTTGAGGTGACCCCCTCAAATTTAAAATTGCTGTAGCGTGAAAAACGAAAAGAGGTACAGACTCAAATTTTCATGATTTTTAGTTTCTCATGAATTGTCTTTCAGTACAACCAAAAAAGAAAGCAAATCATGAGGTGATGGTGTACTCGATTTGTTGAATTGGCATGGCATGACCCGTATTTAATATACACCTCACGCCTTTTAATTACAGGAGCCTGACGAATTTGAACACCACCATCTCAGGCCCGTGGATGACTCGCTGGGAGTTGGTACATCACAACAATCACACTGCCGATCTCAACAGAAATCCGAGACCAAGGCTTAGAATTGACGCGTCAATATCTCAAGAGCTACTAGAGACTTGAATCAAGGTAAGTCTAACAAAGTTTCTAAACTGCTATATTGGATTTTTAACTATTTGAAAATAACGTGTGCGTGATTTTTTTTTTTACTTAAAAGTTTTGGTATGAAAGGGAATAGAATGGTGATCAACTGCCAAATAACAAAATACACTTTGCCTTTCAAACATTAAATCAAATTGATTTTAAAACAAAAAATGTTTCTAACACTGTGTGTCAAAGGGGGGCAGATTTTTGATGAACTTGTTCAGTGAGACATGATGAGGATGAGGAAGATTTTTTTCTGTAATAGAAATTCTTGGTTTGGAAAGGTGTTTCAAGACACCTTTATGTTAAAGGGCATTTTGGTGATCCAAGCATTTGGGTTTTCTTGACGATTCACTTTGTTGAAAAAAGGGTAGTCCAAAATTTCAGTTAAAGGAGGGTGAACCCGATTGGCCAAACCTGTCCCCCCCCACTTTACCATCAAAATTGAGATTTTGGTATCAGCAGGGCAGTTCTGATGGCACCTTGTTCAGGCACTGAATCATGCGATTATATCACCAGCGAACTACCGTAAAGCACCATAATTTTGACCAAACACATTGTCACACTAATAGTGAAATCACAGCCGTAATATTTTTCGATCCGGATTCCAACACAGGGTCTGCGGTTTAGCTCGGTCAGACAGCCTTGTTCAGATTGTAAGCCGTTTTTTTTATGTTAGTTCAATAGTTTTTTTGTGATTGCAAAATGTCGCAGGGGTTTGCTTTTCCATATATGCATTTAGAGTTATTAATATATGTGGCCAATCAATAGACGCTCTATTCCTTACTGACATATACGGGCGACGTTGTTGCCCAATGAGCTAATGTGTGTCATTTGTACTCAGCAGTTATGCAAGTGGATAGGACCATCTGATTGTATTAAATACAGAAAGAAGACGCGAGGCTCCGCCTTGCTGTGAGCGATTCGTGGATGTTATCAATTTCTATTATGGGAGGAGATTTGTGTGTGGTGTTGACTTGTGAACAGTAGTAATTCGTAAGCGGGAGTGATTCGTGCACATAATATGGCATGAAATTTCTGAGACCATTTCATTTACGGTTTTGCATGGGCACCGGCCTAAGGCCCTGGAGAGGGTGGGTGGTGGTGGGGGGGAATTTTGCATGGGTGCCGTGCTAAAGCCCAGGAGGTAGATTTCTGAGATCATTTTTATATCCCATGTGTAAGAGTTTGCATGGGCTCAGCTAAGGCCTTGGTGATGGTGGTGGTGGTGGTGGGGGTCAACACCAACGATTATATATGGGGATGTACCTTGGAAAAGGGACATAGCTGAGCGTCTTGAACAAGACTATTCTGATGGCGGCTGTGTATCACAAAATGTGCATCTTCTTTCTGGCCACTTTTGCTTATTTCCACAATGCTAATTAATATCGTTTGTAAATATCTTGGTTATGGAAAATAAAGTAATCTGTAAATGCCCATGTTTAAAACCACAAATAAATTCCACAGCACACGATGCAGACTTGGTATATTTGATGATTTTCTTTTAAAAGCACACTTTACAATATCATACAAAATTTGGTAGTATCATTATTTCCAATTGCAGAAATACTTTTTTTGTATATAGTGAAGTATAAAAACCACATGTACTGTTCACTATCAGATAAGTTCTGTACAATAATTTACAATACAAAATGCTACATACATGTGGCACAAAACAATACACACATTACAGTGTGTCTCAAACTAAACTTGCAAGACAATTAATGGTGACACAATTGAACAAATTGCAGTGATTTGTATCTACTCCAGGTTCCAGAAGTATATTTTTGGAATTAAAACAAAATAGAGGATTTATATTAGTTTGTTAGATATATCATTCTCATCGAATGCTACCAGACCATATCTCAAGTATGCTTTGGGTCACATAACTGATTTCTTTTAACCTATAAAATGTTTCTATTTTCCCAGACAATTGCATTATAAGTGGTGGAGTCAATCCATTACTCAATGCTCCACAAGCAGAGATTGACCTATCATGAAGCATGTTTTTTTTTTAGACACACTATATAGCTACATTTACAATGCCCTGTTTAATTGCCCAATTCAGAATACATTTCTGTAACATGTGAAAGATTTCCCCCAATTCTGTATTTCTTACTTTTGTTTTGGTACAAATGATTTGTACAGGGTGACCCAAAAGTCACACTACTACTTCCTCTACCTTTTTTTATAGAAAAAGTAGATGATATTTGTGATGCCCTTTTCAAGCAAGATGGTTATCCATGTACCTTGGATTCATCCCCCATTCGTAGGTGTATACTATGTTGTTGGGCCATGACCAGAACAAATATCAAGCACAGTGCAATTGTGAATTACAGCTGTATTCTCAAAGAGACTAATTTTTAAATCGGGGTATACAAATGGACCGTTTTTCTTTCAACATAACTCTGAAAATGTGATGTAAGAAGTGAGAAAATTCCTCATGCACAAAACCAGCTTTTTTGCAGGGGGGGGGGGAAGGGGAACATATTTTTTTAAATGGGGGGTGCAAGCATATATTAAAGTTTGTTAGTACAGTATTAACTTATGTTGTTTTCACTGTAAATTGGTGCATGTGCAGAAAATCACTAATTCCACAGGAGGACAAGATTTCCCAAGAGAAAGTTTCCCCCTGTTCCCCCTGGTTAAGCCCCTGCCCCATGCATAGGCTGTAACAACTCATCTAAATGGAAATATTTTTCACCACACTTTTTAGTGTATGTTTAAAGAAACAGGTCCATTAAAATGTGACAGTGTGTTATTTATTCAAGTGCAGGTGTTAAGACTGTCTAGGTATCCACCACTGTTTAATGATCAAACACACATGACTATACTCTATTCCATTAAACACCGAGCCACATACCTACCATCCTTGCCAAATGTCTTGGAACACTTAAGTGTAAATACTTCTTCTCCCACGATAATGTTGTTCAGACGCCGGTGTTTCAGCATGTTTAGAATGTGTTTCAACATTGTCCGATGCGGAAAGGGGAAGGGTAAACTAACATTCCATGTCCCTTCTTTCTTCAGTCATCTTGCTGCAGAACTCTACACCCATAGTAGAGTCTCACACTTGATTGGATAAGCACAAAGTGTTGCAAGTACTTTTGGTGAGGATTGTAGATGGCTCATACCAAGATGGTATTATTTATACCCTAATGATCTGTAACAAGTAATATTACGGCAGTTGTAAAAGTCCTGAGTATACAAATACAACATGGATGCAGGTGAAATGACCAACAAAATTTCCTTAGTACTCAAAAATGATACACAAGTACTTTTAGATCTTTCTCTATCAAGTAGTCTGTCAGCTTTTGATAAGAGGGTTTGACTTAAATTACCATGCATTTGAGGAGTTGCAAAAGAAATTTTGCAAGTTGATCTCAAATGACATAACACTTATCTATTTCTGCGAGTTCATGGTGAAATTTTAGGTTAACATGATGGAACGATGAATCCGAGATGGAATTGTTCGTTAATATAACTGAATCATGTGAATGGCAAAATCACAAGCTTAAAAATTAACTGACACTTATTCCTCTGAGAACTGCTTATAACTAGAAGATTGTTATACCGGTTTCAAAAAAACAAATTCTTATACAATGACATACTTTATATGGATGCATGACCCACCCCCAAGTTGTTTTTTGTGCTATTTCCCTAATTTGCCAATATCTAAAACCTGGGCCCTATTTCAAAACTATTAAGATCAAGCCTATACTTGAAAAATCTTAAGAAAATTCTTTCATGTTTCCCTTTAAATGAGTTAATAACCACAGAAGAATAACTCTTAAGCATTAATCTTAACTTTTATAAAATAGGGACCCGATCTAATGGACAATGTGTACTTTTCAATGTGATTGCTCATGAATAGGCCAAATGTTATATTTTTAAAGGGGGATGGCCCGATTTAAGGATATGAAGTTTTCATCTTGATAGATTGGCCATCACTCCAAAACCCCATCTGTAAGTTTTGCGCCGATATTTCAACCCGTTTTGATGCGAGAGCTAAAAACGTGATTTTGTAAGCCCATAGAGTACTGTGTACAATTAATATTGGTCGACCAAAATGGGCCACATATTCGCTCATAACTTCCAAACCAAACATCCTTTGGCTCTAAGATTTCACAGAGTAAATGAGAAAAATAGTAGCTTTCTTCTGATACCAAAATGTTGACCACTTCGGTAAAATCTAGGGCTTCTGGGCACAAGGCTATTAGCGATCGGGTCATGGACCTTTAACATGGTTTACAAATTATACTCAGACACATTAGTTCTTATTTGAGGAGAGTACCCTTCTGTGCAGTGTTTTAACAGTGACTTTACCTACAATATGACTACTTTTGAAATCATCACAACCTAAATTTTGCATCATGTAAATTGAAAATAAAAAATAGCATGCATCAAACTCACAGAATTGTTTAAACAAGGGGCATTTAAAGGTGCTTGTTCCGATTTATGTCTATTGTGTTCTCTACTTGATATGAGAGCCTGGCCCTTGCACATAGGCCCCATCAAGTACCGTGGGAAACAAACTTGCGGTTTTGATAGAAGCAATAATGCACATTGTGAAGCCCCATTCAATACTGTGCTAATATTGATGGTTAACCATTAAAGGCGCATTTCGTGATTTTAGCCCCTTCTGTTTTTATTCATTGTTCACTAGATATCCTTGAGAAAAGCTTATTCACAACTTTTTAGCTGATCCCGACTTTGCAGTTTTGTGTTAGGAGCAAATGCTCGTTTCCCACGGTCCCATAGGCCACTGTGCTATAATTTCTGTCCGTAAACGGACAGAAAATACAAAATTGCGAATTACTTACAGACACGGTCGAATCTGCACGTAAGATTTGGCACACATGGATTACTAATGGTAACGGTTCACATGATATGAAAATCTCAACTTTTTTTAGGTAAGTCGGGGGGACGAGCTGTGGATCACGAAATGCCCCTTTAATTTGTCAGGTTTTTTGTTTATATCTCAGGACGACAATGAGAAAAATACGGCCTTTCATCTGATATCAAAATCGATACTACTTCCGGGTAAATCAGGGGGTCCCTGATCGGAACATGCACCTTTAAAGTGCACAATGACATAATAAGGCTCACAGGGCCCATTTGATTTATATGAAAAAAATTGTTGATACAATTTAACACAAATAAGTCACCAATGTCCTTTTCTGCACACAGCAATCGCACCACCATTCTGGCTCTACTTAGAGTTGGCAAATTATTTTTGCTAGTATACGTTCATGAAATTTTCACCCAATTTTCATCAAAGAACTTGTCTCCATCTTTAACAAAACAGTGATTAGTGTAATTATAAAATCCACCTATGCATTACAAATGTAGGAACAAATGGTAGCAACTTGATCAAGTGTGTAGTTTCCTGTCCATAATTAGGAGGTGGCGGCCAAGAAATCTCAAATTAGAAGTCGCCGGTGGTTTACCACATAAACCCCGAATTTTTTATGTTATCAAGCAATATTTCCTTATTCCAAACAATTGAAGCTGAAGCAACTCCACTGTAAGTGGATGAGGTCGTAAATGGGCCATGGTAAATCTAAATGACTGTTATTGGAAATTACACTATTTTGCAGCGGGGTTAATCCACTAACCCTGACGGATTTTGAAGTCAATGTTTTCCTAAATTATCATGATATTACTAAGATGTATTGAACGAAGGCTTAAAAGTTGATTTTGCAATGTTACTGGGACCGAGGCTGCCGTAGAAAATACACGTAAGAATTCCCTAAATGACCGTTTGAAAACCCCCAATGCCTAAATCGAGCAGATCGTGTCCGACCCCCCCGTACCTAACAAAACAATGCTGCCCTCTGCAGCTCAACATTCAGTGTGTTTTATGAAAATGCAAATCAGAACATGCCCGCTAGTGTCGCCTGCCATCACGGTTTGTGAATGATAGGCCTCATATGACCTTTGACCTCATAAACAAATAAGGGTTTGCATGTAATATCCATTAAACAAGTTTGATTCCAATTGAACTTCAACTTCACAAATCAGAAGTATAAAAAGTACTCTGTAACTTTCATTTAATATTCTTAAGATTACAGGAAAACAGTCTTGAGATGATGGAGAGTCCTCCAGTTGATTTTTGTGTCCTCCAGTCAGCTTTAAATATAAATGGCCTGAAATAGTCTTTTGTAGGCCATATTTTTACTTCCTTACTGTCCCAACAAATTCCCCAACATTCTGGATATGTTAGTACTGCCACTGCAAAGCACTGTTAACCTCCTGGGCACTGTAACTACCTTTCTAACAATGTTTCCGATTGGTTGACTACATGTTTTAGTCATTTGAGTAACCAATAAAAATTGAGTTTCCAAAATATTTCAGCCAAGTCCTCAGTCAGCCCTACCACTTTTCTAAACATGGTGCTGATTGGCTCAATATATTATATAACCTTCTTTGTAGCCAATCACCAAGTACCTCTCAGGGAGTTAAGGGTGCAACAAGAGATTTCAAGTCATCCAAATTTTCTGTGATAAGTAGTTATTTCATATAGATTGGACACTCCAAATAGTTCTTACCTTTTATTGGACTACAGAAAAAGCTTGAAATGAAAACAAAAGGCAAATTGCATATGCTTATATTTCATTCTTCAACAGCTGTGAAATTGTAAGAATTTCATTGGCTGATGCCCAGGTTCAATTCGACAATTGAACCCAGGTAGTGCGTACTGCGATGTTATTTTTAGGTTGAAGTGCTCGCGTCATACCGCGTTTTGCTAACTTTGCACGCGCCTGCCAATGCTGCGTCTCGTTGCATATGATTTGCGTTCAACGGGTTGTTCGATTGTTGTCACTGGGTGGTGGCAGTCCTTTCTTGTTGTATTTATGCCATAATGATCTCGAAATTGGCTTAAAGATGACCTTAAATGATAAAGCTGTTTAAGAATGAGAATAAAGGTATGATTTTGGAAACCGGTACTCTCTTTATGATGAATTGAAACCGGCGACACCATTTTTTTTGTGTGGCCTCGTTCTTCCACTTAAAATAATGGTATCGCCTTGGTTTCAAATCGTCATAGAGTACCGGTTCCCCAAATCATACCTTTATTCTCTAAATAGAAAACAGACTGAATTTCCTATTTGCTCCTACAGGAAATTAGATACTTTACCATTTTTGTACCAAAGAAACAGTTCTCAGCTTGATCCTTCCAGATGGGGATATTTTGGAAAGAAAGCTTTACACCAGTACAAAAATCAGAATGTTCACATTTTTTAGAGACATCTGTTATTTGAAATCACTTGTTGCACCTTTAAGTGACATTATAAGCACTATTACAAAACTTCAATACATCTCAGTAATTAATGAACAGCC
This sequence comes from Ophioderma brevispina, assembly GCA_023653785.1. NCBI lineage: Eukaryota > Metazoa > Echinodermata > Ophiuroidea > Amphilepidida > Ophiodermatidae > Ophioderma > Ophioderma brevispina. The sequence goes on along the minus strand of JAMKCH010084907.1, from coordinate 72,921 downwards.
TCGGACAAATGTACTAATAAATATGGGACCGTACATAAAATGTGCAAAAGATAAATACAAGATGGGATAACACATTTCTTTGTGGACATACAGTATAGCACCAGATACAACATGTTAATCTTGCAAACGTATCCATTAAAATATTGAACACAAAATTGAAGAGCTTTAAAAGCATAAGGCAAATCAGATTTCATCACTTTCTTTTAATTTTGGGATGGAACAGATGACCTATTATCAATCCGTGCTTGGTTTCAGGGCAATGGACGAGTACAATGACAAAATCTTGTACCATCTCGCACCTTGCGTTCCAATAATGCAATCACTCTACAGCGCAAACGTGTAAAACAGTGACTTACGGACAAAGAGCTTTCTCTCATGCAGCTCCTGAGCTATGGAACACATTACCATCACATATCAGAAATGCTAAAAGTAAAGTCTCGGGCCGAGCAAGCTCGTGCACGGGGTGCCCATCTCTCTTTCCTTAGCGTTTGGGCCAGACTCCTCCGTATTATGTTTGCTGTGGGGGGTTCGCCACTCCTCCCACACAACGAGTCTGTTACTTTCCCAGCATTGGATAATGCTGGTACCCATTTATACACCTGGGTGGAGAGGAGTAATTAAGGTAAGTGCCTTACTCAAGGGCGCAACACGTTGGCCGCAGTGGGACTCGAACCCACGACCTTTGGATTGCGGGGCGAGCGCTCAATCCACTGGACCACACGTGCCCTTAGAAATGCTAAGACTCTGATTGAATTCAAGGGTTCCTTAAAAACACATCTGTTCAGTAGTCATTTTGGGTTTTCATAGTGCATTTTTGTTTTTGTATTATTATGTGTAGTTTAAGATATGATTCTGTTCAGCGCATTGGGCTCGCTTTAGACGGAATGCGCTATATAAGCATGAGTTATTATTATTATTACTCAATACCTATAAATTTGTCAGGTATAACAAGCCTATACCGTGCTGTAAATGGAGGTCACCTTAGATTTAGGATATTTGTTAAAGAGTACAACTGTTTTTGTTTTGACAAATATTATTTTTGACAACATGATTTAATCAAAGATACACTATAACTGAATATAAATGAGGTGAATTTTTGTAGTACTATACAGTTTGAGTACTCTAAGTTTAGTACATTATTTTTAGGCCATTATCTAGCTTTAATTTTTAAAGTGCAGTGACAGTTAAGAAACAAGATTTTTTAATTTAAAAGGTAAGAGACAAAGATTTCTTGGCCTTCCCACAATGCATCGTGTTAACATTTAAGTAATCAAATGTAGGCTTGTTAATTGTAATGTAATCAATTGTTTTTTAAGAAACAATTGAAATTCAAATTTATGGAAGAGTATAAATGATCTTAATCGGGGCATGTCTTGTTTGTCGTTGTGCTTGCCCGTCTTTGTTTAGTGTTATGTTTTGTTATATATTTTGTCATGGAACTTTTATTTAGGCTCAGGGCATGATCGCCTCAGGTCAGTTTGGCCTTTTGATCATGTCCTCAATATCATTGTTGTCCATTGTATTTTGTATGTATGATATTGAAATAAAGATTGATATGATTGAAGGCTACAATCAATGTGGCTTTCAGCCTACTTATTCCGCACCTTAGGGTACCCGTCATAACAACTGATTATATTGTATTTCTTAAAAACGCAGAGTATGTGTTTACTGCTATTCCTCCATTGAAAATGCTACCTCTGTGCTTTTGCCTATGTGCTTTTGTGTGATTTTGGCCTGATAATATGGTCCTGGATCATATGTTCCAGGACATAGGGTCCTGGAGCATACGATATCTGGACAAATATTCTAAGTCAAATTTGAATGAACATGCTCCAGGAGCATATGGCAAATATGCTCCTGGTGCTCCTGGACATTGTGCACATTATGCTCCTAGAGCATATTTGACTTAAAAGTGCAACAAGAGATTTTTGAGGTAACCAAATATTGTGTCATAATAGTAATTTTATATAGATTAGACACTCAATAGATTTCTTACATTGTATTTGGCTACAGAAATGTCTTAAAGGAGAGAAAGATGATTCTGATTTGCTTATATTTCAATAGAAAACATAGGCTGAATTTCGCATTTGCTCCTATATGAAATTAGAAATTTCACAATTTTTGTACCAAAGAAACATTTCTCAGCTTAATCCTTTCAGGTGGGGATATTTTTGATGGACAGCTTTACATCAGGGCAAAAATCAGTACTTTCAATTTTTTTAGGGACACCTGATATGTGAAATCTCTTGTTGCACCTTTAAAATATTTCTTCAGATTACTTATGCTCCAGGAGAACCAATGGAACCTACATGAAACCTATTCAACAAGATAAGAATGCAAATTGGTTATGTGAGGTGATATAACATGCCACAAATGGCTTCTGGGAATACCAAGAAATCTTCTCTGTTGAGAGACCATCCACATGTTTAATAATTTAATAATTTCCAGCTAACAAACCATTTCACAAGTACAAAACACTGGCCTATGCATTTTTATTTATTTTCCCTCTTCTGGTCTCAAAGAAAGTGTCCACATGAAATGATGATACTCATTTCAGGCATGAGGTTTTTTTCCAATTTGCAGAATGGACTACCGCTATTCAGTCAGTTGGCATTCCGTCTGCATACTTTTAGACAATGATGAAAACCCGGCTGATACCCAAGTACTATCATGTGTTCTCTTTGGTTCTAACAACAATTTATCAACATTACACCATCAGCTTCCATATTCTCAATTCCAGAGGCACGGTTCACTGACTGATATATAACCTGTTAACACTCAACAAAATACTTAATTTTTTTAAAAAAAAGGCTTTCAAAATAATGTTTTCATGAAAAAGAACAAAAATAAAATGCAATTTGGAGTCCTACCTTGTGTGTAAATTAGAGAATAAAGGTATTGTGTTTAGCCAATGCCATGTATCTATTATGTTTTTTTTGTTTTACACGCACAGATGGTTCCTTGTGCTTTTATTTTGCTGTTAAAAGAGTAACTATTATTTGCTTTGTTTGTATACCTTGTCATCATGATTTTTGTTTGTACTTTGTATGCTTACTCCAAAATTATTGTATTTTAATTACGTACATTGTATTATGCTTCATTTTATCAGGTTTTGGTATATTGCAAGGTTTCATTTGTTATGTTTAATTGTTTGCATCTGTCACAAGAATCTGTTCATCATTTCTTTGATTGTCTATTGTACATTATTGAATTAAATGCAGTATATTGGTCACATGCATGTCACGTGCATTTTTCATGCATTCATATTCTTGTCTTTGGCAGCATGTATTTTTAATTGTCTCTTAAATTTGTATTCATTCTGTTGTAGGCTTTTAATACTATGTATACTTTAATATACAAAATTATGCTTAAGGTTTTAATGATATGATTAAGCAAGTTATAGTAAGATTAAGTTTAATGTAGAGTGCCTAGAGGCACCTGCGTGTGGCGCTATACAAAATCAGGAGGGGTGATTCGTATCTATCATCTCATGTAACATGAACGATACCATTATTGTAAGTGAAACAACAAGGTGAAGCCATGTTGTTTTAAAAGGTAGGTGACCCGATTATGGTTTGATTTTTCATATGATACTTTCTCCCTCACATGCAAGCATATCACTAAAAACATTTGATTATAATTTTGAGTTAACACATGTTTCATGAGAGGAGTCCAAATCTTCCTGATTTTACCTAAAATGTGTAATTTCAAGTATCAAATGTAACTTGGTGCATTTTACCTGTTTTAATTGGAAAGTTTGGTGGCAAGACACATAAAGGTATATTTGGTTAAATAAATGTAATTTGCAGCCTAAAATCCTATTTTTCTTATTGCACAGTAACATCTTTTGATGGACAACATACCATTTCCATTCATTTTGCAGCAAGTTGAAGAAATTTCATATACTTTCTGAAATGTGCCAGTGCCGCTTTTAGAATGTATTTTCACATCAGTGCAACTCTACAACTTCCTTAAACTTACTGTCTCTCACAATTATAGTAAAAGAGATGATTGTTAAGTATTTTATCTACTGTCTTGCATTTCTGCTTATACACAAAGTGTATATATTTAATAATCTAGCTCAAAAGGCAACCTAGCTTGTTTTAAATATGCCCTGTACGTACAATCGGCAAGGATTTATGCAGTCCTTCTTATAGCATCCACCGGTGCCTTCCATACTGCATATCAGATGTCCCCTTCAGTTTGGTCACCAGTACCACCTGACGATTACTCTCTGCCCTACTTGCATACATGGTGCTGCATGGTGACATGCTTCACTGTATGAGCTTTCAATTATTAACTCAAAATCAGCAGTCCTATCTAGTATGAATTTATCCCTTATTTCGATGGTATCAGTGATATAACCTGGGGAAGCTTCCCCCCTGTGCAGAATCTTGCTGCCTTTCCCCCCCATGAACTTACAACTTTAATATGCTTTACCCTCCCCCCACAACAATCTTTGTGCTCCTTTACACCACCCCCCCCCAAAAAATATCTGTGCTCACCCTTTTGGCCCTGCTGCAAAAAGCATGGTTATGGCACTTGGATGTTAATCATTACAACTATACTTCCTGGCATTTATGAAGGAACCATGAAATTACATCAAATCTATAATCGCCATCATTATTTCTGAAACAATGGCATGTGTGCCTCTGTTTAATCACATATTGGATTCCGATTGTCAAGCCTTTGTCACACACTTCCGGGTTTTACACGCGCGTAGCCAAGAAATTTTGTTTCAGAATTACTGATGTAGAGTATAAACAGTTTAAGAATGTATTTTGTTTATATCAGTGATTCTCTTAGTTTTCCACTGTTAAAGAGGCATCTTATTTTTGTTAGTATAAAGAAAAAATGCTATTTCATGCACACATATGTCCACACATTCACAAATGGTGAAAAAAATCTTTTGGCTTGATATGATTGTTGGCATAATGAAAAGGAAAGGAGGGAACAAACCAGGTTAAGTTTTAATAAACAATTTCTATGAAATAATTTTTTCTTTCATTTTGGCATTCGAAGTACTGTAATTTGTTTTTGAGTTAGACAGGTACATCAAACAATATATATTTTCCCTATTCTTTTATTCCATTGTGCCACAGAAATTGAGAATATGGATGCGGTTGTGGTACCATACGTTTATAGGATCCTGCTCACACAATTAGTATTACATTACCAGATTTACATAGCAAACAGTACTTACATGAAATCACCCAGTTTACAAACAAGGCTATAGTAAACTATTTAGTGTTTGTTTGTTTAACTGGTGGGAAGCATCAAGAACACAATACTGAGGTGGTTGTAGGAAAACAAAAAAAAAAGATTTTCCCATATACACATGTACATACACAAACAAAACCATGGATGGTAGTACTAAAAATAGTCTTTACAAATGTCCATCTCATTGCGGACCAGCATATATTTGCAGGGCAGATTGCTATTCCAAGTTGTGACCCAAGTATTGGGCGGGTTTAATTGCAACTCTTAAAGCATAGGGGTTCATGTGTTGGACAAGCAATCTGCCCCATGCACATTTGATTGGAAATGTGCCACAAGTTCAGAAATAAAGTACTTAGTCACATATTTGGTTTCAAATTTCTTTCTGGCAATTAAACAGAGATATTTCACCTAGACATTTTTTTTTACAGGATGTGGAATTCTCTGGAATCGCCATTAATATGCAATAGACCCCCAAAAAAAGGGGTGTCCACATCGGCCCACAGGCCATTTGTGGCCCGCTAAGAGCTCGTATACGGCCAGCGGGGGGTATTCCAAGAAAAAACAAAAGCATAAATGTTTCAAAATGATATAATTTTTAAAAAAATGTCAATAAATATCTCAAACAATTTTGGTGTAGAAATGGGTTGCTTTTTCAAGTTTTAAAACATTTGTTGAAAAATTAGTCCAATATCCTCAATCTGAAACAAAAGATTTCGAAAAAATTGTTGCAAAATCAGTCAAGTTTCTCAAGTGAATGAAGCCCAAATTTTTCCAAATTCACTAATAAGTCGACATTTCAAGGTAAATGCCAATTTGTGTTAAATTACCCCAAAATCTGCATCTCTGGTATAGTTATGGGTCCTTTTTTTGGCAATACACATTAGTAGATATACTATACTTCCAGACTCTTGGAGACATGGCCCGCCAATAGTTTTGGATTCAACCAATGCAGCCCCTAAGTCAAAAAGGTTGGACACTCCTGCAATAGACGTTGTTAGCCTGGTATTAACAATTTTCTCTCTCACATATTCTCATTTATATTAAGACCAAGTGCAACACTGATTTTTTAGACTGCATTGAAAACTTAAATGTGGTTTGAACTGCTTGCACTATGCTTTTGAGGTCGAACCTGGAAACTGTATGCCATTGATTCTGCCAAGCGCTACTGCAAAACATCATACAGTGCATGATGGAATCAATTGTAATACCTTATTTGCATACTTGGAACTTCTACATGAAATGTTTACACATTGTGTGAATTGTCATGGACACCATGATAATCTCAAGTGCAGTCTTACAACTTGAGACTTTGTTCAGATTCAACCAAGAATGTGTGAAAGAATATGCAATGTTGAACATCGTGACCACGTCTAGTGCAGTCTTGAACATCATGACCACCTCCAATTCATTCAACAGTGTGGTGCAGGAATATGCAGTCATAAACATCACTAGTGCAGTTTGAATAAATGGAACTATTATGTTATGATTCAACAATGCACAAAGATTACTAACCTGTCATACTGTCAAAACCACATTGATGTTAGTACAAATAAATTAATAATCAACATTCATATATTGTCTTGATTGAATCAACAACGCTCAAGAGGTAAACAGTAATCAGACCAACAAAACTTTAGTCTGAGACCCTCTTAACACTGCGGTTACCCTCCAGTTCCCCTGTTTTTTGTGCAATTGGACCTAGGGCAGACATAAGCAACCATTAATCATCATTGAGCCACTTAAGCCTGCTTGATTTATACGGCCCAGATGAAAGAAATCAATCAAGCCCCAATTAAGTCTTCCCATTAATTGAGAATGCTCGGGAGTAATGACTTTATTGCCTAGGTCCAATTGCACACAAAGTGGTAGAGGTTCATACCTTTGGTCTTAACACTTGGCAAAGGTTGCAATTCAATTTTGACCCAATGATGCTGACAAAGGATTTTCAGAATTTTAAACCAAAGGTAGCTACATTATGAGAAACCTAAAATCATCAACTTCTAAGAAAAATTTGATTGAGACTAACCTCCCCAACTGGAAATGTAGCAGTAGCAAAGGACCACCCATCACTCATGCCCTGATTACAAATATGTGATGCGATCTGGGAAAACCCGCCACATGGTGCAAAATTTATATTTTGAGTTTTGACTATCATTGCAAAGTTTGAAATATAAAGTTTCCATAACTTTTTACTTCTTTCTTCTATGAAACACATATCAAAAGTTATGCCTTACACAATCTGACAAAAATAAAGTACAACATAACAGATTTTAAGGTATTTTCTTTATTTTCTCAAACTGTCCTGTGCGACATGAGGCGGGTTTTCCCAGATCACATCACATATACCTACAAGGTGTTGGCTCTGGAGAGCTAACAGCAGCCATGCAGTACTGTTTCTATCACACCGTCTTGTATGGTAGTGTGGATGCCCAAAGGCTAGGCCCACTGCCAAAAACTGTGGATTGGTGTCAGGAAGGGCATCTGGTCAATTATTTTTTGCTCCACTAAATCCTCATAATAGCGGTGGTATTGCTGTGAGGATGAGGTGAATCGGGCCACCTTGTTGGCAGGGACAAGTCCGGATTTAAAACTTTGGATTTAATACTACTACTACTACTGTGTTTGTGGAACAGCACCACAGACAATGGAACACCTCTTGGTCTGCCCACAACAATGCACAAAGAAGGACCTTGCGGAATTCAGTGAAGCAGCCAGACGTTGTACCCATCTCTGGCTGGATCATATTTGAGACCCACAGTGTTTGGACATGATAAGAAAAGACTACTACTGCTTACACAATTCAGTAGCAATTAAGCCAATTTGAATTGCAACTCTTTCCTGCTGTAAATTAAGCTTTAGACAGAGTTATACAACCACTGATAAGACTACAAAGTACAGGGTGTCCCAAAACTTTTGTTTAAAGATATGAAGCATTTAAATGGTGGTGAGACTTTGGGACACCCTGTACATCTGGGTGGATTATACTCTCCATCAACTTAATGATACCCGGGCATAAGTACATTATACCCATCGCACCTACTTTGTATCATGTGCTTTATCCCGCTAACGGAATAACATGATACAAAGTGCCAGGGGTATAATGTAATTATGCCAATACCCATCCTTTGACTGACAGGTAACTCACAGCATAACAGAAGAGTCTCCAACCACAGCAACATTTTCCAGTTGCAGTCTTACACAATCTGTATTATATCTACAAAAATAAATCATGAATGCACAAGAGACTAACAAGCAGTCAGCAAACCAAAATGAATACCCATGGCTAACCTTACAACAACACCTATCGAGTATAAAAAATAACATTTACACTTATTTTTTTTTCTCTCCATGTTACTGACAAATTAATATAAATAACTTACAAAGGTGGACAGCTTTGGTTTTGTTGTTTATTTAACGTGTGAATTGGGTATTTTTGGCTAAGTACAAATATCCATTCCAAAATGAAAATATTCACATTTTTTTCAAAATCGTAAAATTACACTAAAGGAGTACAGGGTCTTAAATTGTTCATGGTTTTGGTTCTTTCATAATTGATTATGGAAGACAAAAAATTATACAAAGGGCTATTTCATTTGAAATCCTTATTTCCCTTGTAAAAGACTTTATTTAAGACTAGATCTAAGTCCTCCACCAATCCATACTCCCCTGTTGAAGACTTGACCCAAGTCTTCCATTAATCCATACTCTCCCTGTTGAAGACTTGATCAAGAAGATGGACTTAATAGTGATGAGGTTGACGGGTTAAACTTCAACTCCAAAAGGAGCTCAAAAACCTACTACTTGAAGTTGAGAAGATTCAAGAAAAAACATTGACAGCAAAATGATAGAACAGCAACGAAACTAAAAGCACTCAGAATATCGTCAAAAGACAATATAGCTACCCACCGCACACAGGCAGAATCGTTTGCAGATGTAAGATTATGCTGGAGTTACTCCCCCTCTTGAAAACATGACCAGAGTCTTCCACAAATCCATACTCCCCCATGGAAGACTACTTAATTTTCCACATGGGTGGAAGCAATTTCTGTATTACTAAGTTTTGAGACTGTGATTTCAAAAGAAATGGCCCATTGTTATAGACACCTTGTCCATGGCTAACATTCATGTCAAATGTTTGATGGGAATTTGCCACATGCTGACAGTAAGTTGTCATTATTTGGAATCAATTTCCTCAAAATGTTGACACATTTCTGAAAGCATCATATGCAAAACCTCACACCTTGATCACGCTTGCTCTATTATCAGCAAAATCTTGTGATGCCAACCTGTGCCATTTCCATCACGCATTGTCAATCCCAATGAGTGTATGCATTTTGAAGCAAATATTCAATAAAAACATGGCAAACCCTACGATGCTTTTAGCGTTATCATGTTGTGTGGGCAGTTTTGGTTCCCAGCCAAATGAAACCATACACACAGTGATATAGATTTTTGGAAACCAACGGGAAATATTCTATCTCTACTGACACATATGGGACAGAATTATGAAATTAGCGTGCAGGTGGACAATGCCTGTCAGATGCGAGTCGTTATAATCTCAGGAAGCTGTCTGAGAAAAGGAAGGGAAAACAAAGATGATGAAGAGAGATAGGAAACTTTCACTTTTTTCCTTTCGATTGTGAAACACTTGGGCAGATATGCAAATGGTTTCTGTTTTAAATCATGCAGAAGGGTACCTTCTTAAGTTTAAGACAAACCAGAACAACTTTTGTTTTTGTTGGGGGGGGGGTGGGAGGTGGCTGATTTTGAATTAAAGCTATCTTTTGAATGTGGATATTTGATATTTCGAAATGGATATTGGTCATTATTATCTTCCTTGCTTACAGTTCATCTACATTTGTGATTCTAGAAGACAAGTTACCCTTTTAGCATTCTTTTACTGGAACCTGGCTCACTGATAATAACAGAGTAATCATGCTCACAAATTCATCAAATTCTTTCATTTTTTCTTCTAATTGTTATGCCTTGGTAAACATTTAAATTTTCACATTTAAATAATTTATTTCATTTTGAACATGAAACCAGCCATGTTGACAATAACATCTGATTAATGTTGAAACTTGAATTTAAAATGCTTGAATCTATAGTCGGCGTAACAATTGTTTGAACTAAGCGTATGCAGTACCGACATGTGTGACCTGTACACGGGCATATCGCATGTCTATTTTATTGTTGTGTTTATGTGCGGTCTACAGCAGTGCGACCTTCATGCACGTATGCAGCGGATTGTTCAAATCAGTTCAAACAGTTATTACTCAAGAGTATAGTGAAATTTACGAGTGCTAATTATTCTGTTGTAAAAAAATTAAATACTGTACAAGTACTGTCCAAAGTAACAAAAGAAAGGGTTATTTGATTCTCAGAGTTGGAACGCAAAGGCTTATTAGTATACTTTGCGAAATGAAACCAAACAAAATGGACTTACTGCGCCCATTGGTTTATTTTTTTTTTTTTTTTTTTTTGGCTCACTGATAATAACAGAGTAATCATGCTCACAATTCATCAAATTCTTTCATTTTTTCTTCTAATTGTTATGCCTTGGTAAACATTTAAATTTTCACATTTAAATAATTTATTTCATTTTGAACATGAAACCAGCCATGTTGACAATAACATCTGATTAATGTTGAAACTTGAATTTAAAATGCTTGAATCTATAGTCGGCGTAACAATTGTTTGAACTAAGCGTATGCAGTACCGACATGTGTGACCTGTACACGGGCATATCGCATGTCTATTTTATTGTTGTGTTTATGTGCGGTCTACAGCAGTGCGACCTTCATGCACGTATGCAGCGGATTGTTCAAATCAGTTCAAACAGTTATTACTCAAGAGTATAGTGAAATTTACGAGTGCTAATTATTCTGTTGTAAAAAAATTAAATACTGTACAAGTACTGTCCAAAGTAACAAAAGAAAGGGTTATTTGATTCTCAGAGTTGGAACGCAAAGGCTTATTAGTATACTTTGCGAAATGAAACCAAACAAAATGGACTTACTGCGCCCATTGGTTTATGTGCAATCTTTTCTGTCATGTGTAACTTGATTCAAATCAGAATAAAGCGTGTAAACAAAAGGGTGTTGAGCATGTTTCATCTTCATTTCCCACAGTACAATAATTCGAAGTCAAAGATAAACAATTTTAGATCTCAGAGCATGATATCGGGTTGGTACATTTTGTGACCCCACTTTTTCTGCTCCCAGTTGAATTTAGCAGCCTTGACGGAATAAAGTACGGTATCCCCTGCACTTTATTCCGTCAAGGCTGCTGAATTCAACTGGGAGCAGAAAAAGTGCGGTCACAAAATGTACCAACCCCATGATATCCTATTATCAGAGGTCCAGGTTCCTTAGCATTGCACTTTACTACACACGATATTGAACTTTTACAAAGAGATGAGAATTTAGTACCATACATTACAAAATACCGGTGTCAATTATGCTTGGCTCGTTTTCCTTTGGTGTACCCTACCCACCGTTCTAAAAAAATTTTAAACAACGGATCGGGCTCTATGGACGACAGCAGTTGAAGTTGGCTGATGTGGGTGGCGTGATAGTCCCACCGGGCTAAATTTGGTGCTTTGTGCAGGCTGATGTGTCTGAGATCATATATTGTCCCCGACCCCGTGTCGTACAATGGTAATAGCGTTTTTAGTGACCTCATGCCGTCGGTATAAAGTTGTAAGGCTTCACGTCCTTCTTCAGGACCCGCTATCGAATGAAGGTCATATAATCCTATTAAACTATAAATAAAACCATTCAACACAAATGAGCTCGGTGACGTCGGGTATTCCTCGTACCACGGAAACTTGTCAAATAGTTTGGCTAAAACGCCACCCTCGGAGGAGGGAATTCTGAATATTTTAGTGGCTTTTAAAGCGGCACTTAGGTATTTGAAGTCTTGAGTCTTCTTGTAAGCTCGTACTAATGTCGATATAGCCTGGCCTTGTGCCATGGCAGAATACCACCCAGGCGGTAGACTCGCAATATCTTCATCTAATTTACGCTCGACATTTATCGGCCAACCGCCTTGCGAGTCTTGTGTTCTTAGCAGCCAATCGGCTGCATCAAAAAATTGCGACATGTGGCTGTGTGTCCACAGTGTGACATTGTCAATCCTCCCGTGTCCATGAACCATAAGTTTAACCACTCTCCTCAAAGAAGCTTTGGTTTTTCGCACTGACTTAGTGTTCGTTTTACCAATTGCTTTTCGAAAATCGGTGACAAGATCTCGGGTTATAGTTCTCCAAGTTCTAATTGGGCCCAGCCCATATGTAATATGACTACCTTTGTGTACTATACCATCCTCATCACTAGTGTAGTGAATTGTCATTGCTTTTTCTCGTCCGTCGTCTGCTTCCACAGTTACGCATATTGTGAAATTGGTGAAGAATTTGGCATCAAATGTAAGTACGAAGTCACCTTTGGATTTCAACGGTAGAGTAAAGCCCTGAGACTCTGCAAGCATTTCTGTGGTGCAAAAAATGAAGTAAATAGGTGAATAAAAGGCATGGTCAGATAAACATACACTCCCCTACGTGCATACACACATGCAAAGTCTACATACATACATGTTTTGCAAATATGTAAATCAAGGGTTCTGGATTGTACCTGCTTGAGAGCCGGGTGCCACGGAAGGATCAAGACATTCCAAGGATGCATATTTAAGGCCCAAATAATTTATTCTTATGTTTTTTCCTTTTTAGATGGAAAAATATAATTATAATAGAAGACCTGATGCTTTGATCCTAACAGGACCTTTACTTTAATTTTGTTTAACATAGAGTTGTTCAAAGGCTAAATGAATTGACCCACAACCAGTTGAGAACCCCGCTGTAAATAAACATCACAGTCAGAGGGCACGGTTCACTGACTATACAGTCATGTTTTTTTTTAAAGTCAAAAGAACCAATTTGGTCTGGGAGCACTGAGTCCATGACCTTCATATCATGGATAAAAATTGGTTGATTTCTGTTATTTTCAGAATTTCTGTGGTTGTTATCATTCCTACAACAAGATTGATCAATACTGAAACTGAAAAACACATCAATACAAAACTTTCAGACCTTCCAAACTATTCCCTATTGACTTCTGATCAATCACCAGTCTATCTTGAACATGGCAAGAACACACTTTTCAAGGACCCAGCACTACGAAAGACAAGTGTGGGTTAATGTCTTACTATGTCTTTTGTAGTGCGGGTTAATGTGTTACTATGGTCTGTGAAGACCAAGAAACCATATCTGCACACAACCCATGTATAAATCCTAAGGCTTGCTTAAAAGTATCAAACATTTTCTGCGTTATCTGAACCAGATCCGACTCTAAATTGCTGAGGAAAAGAATTGTCTGCTCTTATCGTGCTAATTGGTTGCATCAAGCATGATCAGTGATGCAAAACGGCAGACGATTCATCTGTTCAATGCATCAACATTGTGTATTATGTAATAGCTGCTTGATGGCAAAGGACACAGACAGAATGAATGAGCAATGGAAAACAAAGCGAACTATGTCCCCGCCGAATGTCACGATCACTAAGAAGTGACACTTAAACTGCAGCAGACCACCCCCTTAATTCAGCTCTGGACAGATAGGGTTAACATTTTTATCACTTAAATCCCAGGGTTAAAATTTTTCTCATGGACGGACATATGGACAGTCCCCACTTCTTATCTTAGTTTGACAGGGATAATTATTAATCCCACAATTAAAAATCCTGACCCTTACATTTTTGCACAGACTATATGGCCTCCTACATTCCTCGGAATTACCTCTTTTTCTAACCAAATTTTGGTGCGAGGAAGTTAGTAGCACATTTGCACTGTTCCTTCACTGCAACCCAAACACTTGTGCATGCACATGCGTGCACACGAACACACACACACCTCTTGAAAAGAATTGGAAGTTTCTCAATGTTTACACAATTTTGTGCAAGTTTGAATTTGAATACGTTTTAAAATTGTGCATTGTGTGATATGTTGTGGAATGATTACGTTTTTTACACTTAGTACCCACACAGTGGTTTGAACGTCTTGGTTACTTTGACAAAACCTTAAAGGGATTAGCAGCGATTTGCAAATCCGAAACATCGAAAAAATCATCAAAATTCATATTTTTATAATTTTGTTACTGGCATGGATATGCGAACATAACCTGCAAGTGGTTGGCTTGAATCCGTGCATTAAAGACAAGGCAGTACTTTTTATCTGGTTCTGTAATTTCTATACGTGCATATCAAAATTATGACTTGAGATGAAAAAAGCCTTTCCCAGTGAATATCACACATTTTCAGCGAGATATTGTGCACCATGATCAATACAGTTTGACCTCAAACACAAATATTATCGATCTTTGTTTATTCGGTACTGTGTAAAACCACAAACAGCGTTTAGGTCAAATTTTTGAGACGCCACCACTGTTGTCTATTTGCTAGATACGTGTGACCAATTTCCTCAAATATTTATTTTTTTCACTATTTGTTGGTTTGTTTTCTACATTTAAACCAGTTATAATGGAATTGTACACACTTATCCCTGATTTATAGTTAAAAATCCTGCATTTTACTTTTTTCGATTCTCTCGCAAAATTTACTCCCCCCCCCCCCGCGGCTAATCCCTTTAAGTTTTTTCCAATTCACCACTTGATTGTAAGAATGTAAAAGGTAGTGTTACATTTTGATAAGAAAAAAAACTTTTTTCCTCCGGTACTTTGCTATTCTTTATTGAGACACAAACACCTGCAATTACCAGGAAACATATTCCAAACTATTTTCAGCAGTTGGTTTTATAAAAGCTTATACATAAATACATCCAAACACACACATGGCAGCTTAAAATGCACTCACTGTTACCGTTTCCTGGCTTTTATCTGGCAATTTGTTCTACTTTCTTAAAATATGAAAGATCAAGAAGGCCAATTTCTACCTTTCCATCATAAATGAGCTGCCACTAGTTTTAATGGATCGCAAACCCATCACGCTTACTGCTCTGATTTATGAAGCCACAAATACACAGCGGTGAGCTCAAAAGTTTATGGGCTGTTAATTTTCAACTTCCGTGGCATTTGTGAATTTTTTTGGTTTGATGAAAACCAAGCGTCTACTCCAACAGCTGTTTGCAAGTCTTAGTTATTGGGACAAAACCAGAATAAAACATTAAAATATTAAAATAGCGACACCGTTTTGACAACTGATTTGGATTACTTATTCCACTCGCTACATCCTATGCAAATGTTATCAAATTTCATTGCAGGCAAACATGTTTTTTCTTACAAATCTGGTTTTACACAGATCTCTTATGGAGATTAAACAATAGAGGGCACTATAACATAAAATATGACTTTTGTTAGGTGGTGGCGGTCATTGGTTTAACACAGAAAAAATCTTGACAAAAAATTCTGATTTTTATAGAGCAATATTTTCTTAGTCTAAAACTGATGGGAGCTGAAGAATCAACTTGAACTCCACTGTAAGGGTTATTTTTGAATTTTTTGTATGAATAACGGACGAGGATGAGGTCATATATGGGTCATTATGGAACACCCATGACCGACCACATCAATTTTTTTTTTTTTTTTTTTTTTAGTTGATATCGGCGTAATGCTGTAGAAGAAGATAATTTGTAACATTAAATTACATATTTGACGCCTGTGGCCAGGTCAAAGGTCAGACAGGGGTCAATGTCATATGACATAAATGGGACGGGTCAGCGGTCATTTGGTATAAGTCTAGTCAAAATACGTCAAACAATGACTAAGCTAGACGATGTTAAAGTGTTGATAGAAGAAAGAAGAAGAAGAACGCATCAGAAACAGAACAAGGCGCCTGAAGGCCGCCTTGTAAACATTAAAATATTAAAATAGCGACACCGTTTTGACAACTGATTTGGATTACTTATTCCACTCGCTACATCCTATGCAAATGTTATCAAATTTCATTGCAGGCAAACATGTTTTTTCTTACAAATCTGGTTTTACACAGATCTCTTATGGAGATTAAACAATAGAGGGCACTATAACATAAAATATGACTTTTGTTAGGTGGTGGCGGTCATTGGTTTAACACAGAAAAAATCTTGACAAAAAATTCTGATTTTTTGATATGTTCTAGAGGAATATTTTCGTAGTTCAAAACTGTTGGAGCTGAAGAATCAACTTGAACTCCACTGTAAGGGTTATTTTTGAATTTTTTGTATGAATAACGGACGAGGATGAGGTCATATATGGGTCATTATGGAACACCCATGACCGACCACATCAAAGTGCCTAAATCAGTTTGTTGTTTGTGTCTGTATTGCTGTAATCTACTTTCATTCGTTTTGATGAGTTGCTAAACTGAAAGAGGCACGGCCGCCATCATCTGACCTAGGTGTAGTTTTATGAGGAGTAGCTCTTACATGCCCCCTACTTATTATTAGTTGTCAAAATTGTGTCACCACTGCTTACAAAATTTCTAAAAATAAAAAACAATTAGCATAGGACCAAACAGCTCTGCCCACCTGAAGTCTGGATCTCAATCACATTTGACTCCCTTTCCTCATCGTACACAGATTTTGATCTGACTGGTTCTGTCTGGTGGATTCCACCTCACTGTGTCTCCGTCTTCCGCATCCTCATGGATGAAGACTCGCGGCTCTTTGTCCGTCAGGTTCTTGCTGTAGTGACTCAGACCGAATTGTGCAATCTGGATTGGGTAGAAGTAGCCCTGTGGTCCCCATTGGGTAGAGATGGGTACACCTTGAGATAAACAGGAATTAATGTACAAATACAACAATTGTTAGGACATAAGCTTTGTTGCAACATTGTAAAGGTCCATAAAATCCTTCATGTTGTGTGGAAGACTGTAGTTCGGTACAGCCAGTGGTGTACAGAACAGGGGTCCCGGGAAAAGTTTTCCTCCATGGCCCATAGCTCGAAATTGTGAAAAAATTGAATACTTGCATATTTGTCCCAATTTTTGAGGGATTGCATCCAACCTTTGCTTAAATTTGTGCCAAATTAAAGGGGCATTTCATGATCCACAGACTCGTCCCCCCACTTACCTCAAAATTGTTGAGATTCTTATATCTTATAACTGTTGGCCTTAGAAAAGTATGTGTCCCAAATCTGACTTGCAAATTTGATCTACTTTGGAAGAAATTTGTGATTTTGTACTTTCTGTCAGTAAATGGACAGAAATTACAACACAGTGGTCTTATGGGCACTATGATAGGAACATTTTCTCATAACATCAAAGAGCACCATCAGAATCAATTGAAATTTTTGAAATATCCTTTTCTTGAGGATATCTAGTGAATTATAAGCAAAAACAAAGGTGCTAAGATCATGAAATGCACCTTTAATCTAAATTGGGCATATTTTGCACATCTTGCTTGCATTTGGTTCTAAAGTCATTTCCTTGAGCTGGTCATTGGGAGCAATTTGGGAATTTTTTCCCCTAGCTACACTGCCTTGGTACGTCCTGACCCCACACAATTAAAAAGGGGTTAGAATTTATGGTTACACCCTTAAAAAAACTAAAACAAACTTTGTAATCCATTTCTAAGAATTCTTGAAGAGTAATGTGCAACCAAAGAGGTTCTATCTAGATATAGAGGCAAAACATTACGTAAACTTTAGAAATCCTGCTCTCGCAGTTTTTGCCGACACAAAGGAAACATAGAGTACCAACAATAGAAGCAATGGCTGCCTCCGCTTCTCCACATACTGTGGGTTGGCTGTGCATCTACACTAATCGGTAGTGATACCAATTGATGTATGTTTTAGAGGTTGCCAGGTGTAATAATAGTTTACCTGGATTAATGTGCTCAGATACTCTTTGTTCCATAATGCAAATGCGCGCTTAGGTGAACAGATGTTATTCATTGAGTCGGTTTTATTTAAATCAAGACGGACTGACCCGTGTATTTCATTCGTCGTGTGGCCATGGGTAAGGACAAAATTTAACCACCAATAGCACCCAACAACAACAACTGTATAATTTTGGCGTATTGTTTGTATCGACTTGACATTATGTGTGTATAAAGCAACCAACTAATAATTATTCCGTGCAATATTCAAAATGTTCAGCGCCCAGCACGGACGACTGGTTTTGAATGGCTTCACCCCCTTGTTTAAATTTTTTTAAGTTGGGGGGGGGGGCGTTGTATTAAAAGGTGGATCTGATTCGTTAACATGGACTTCCGAAAAGCACCCTAAGCACGTATTTCCACCGACTGAAAAACATACCCTAAACAAGGCAAAATTTTTTTTTTGTGTTTTTGGCGCACCGTAACAAGCTTTTGTCAGTTTTTGCTACCGTAAACAGTGAGCAATGCAATTGTTTTGATAATATACCCTTAATAATCTTGCTTTTTGCCGGCGGTGCTTAACTTCCAAATTACAATATTTTTGATGATTTTGATCTCGTGGTTACATCACAAGTTCAGGGTTACGAAAAAACATACCCTTTTTTCTCACATTTGGCTGGTTTTGACACCCTCATCATGTTAACGCGCTTACATTGGCTGTTGGCAAAAAGACAAACCCTTTTTTATGCGTTTCCCTTGTTCACTCATCATATCCACCTTTGAATACAGTGGGCCCCCCCGGGCTAACCCTGTCATATCTAGTTTGTTTAAAAGGCTACAAAGTTTTCACAAAATATGCCTGGTTGTACTGAAGAACGAAGAAGTGTTTAAAATTCAGGAATTCACTTCATCTATCCCTATTTTGGTCGACTTGGTGAGATATACTCTGAACCTACAAACCTCTTCATATTACTAAATATTTGTTATTTTGACAAACCTCACAGCTAAGAATGAATATAGGAGATAGCCGTGCCTAATGTGATAGCACAATTCTTTATTTAGAGGGAGATAAACTCTCGCAATTTGTGAGTAACTAAACGATGCTCTTTTCGATCATATTGATGCCGATTTGTAACCGATTTGAAAATGTGAACGCATGCTTCGTCAAATACCAAAGGCATGCATTGCAAGTGTCATTACACTCAGCTCCCATGCTTGACACAATTTTACCCTCAAATTGTCAGGGTAAGGCATTAGGACCAGCATCAGTTGCTGTCAAGGATCATGTTCGAATGGGGGGTGGGGGGGGCAGACAACCCAATATTTGTCAGTAGAAGCCCTATAGATTTGTTGATGTTGTTTATCATATAAAACAGCTTTCTGAACATATTTTGACTAAAAGCCTAAAAAGCACTGCTTTTACTAATTTCAGAGGTTAAAAAAAACAAAACTTAATCAGCGAGAATTCCTATAGAAAGGGGTCTTTGTCGAGTGGGGAGGAGGGATAGCCTAAGTGTGGCCAAAATGGAGGACCCCACCCCCATTGTCCCCCATCCCCTTAAAATCTTGGTTATGGATTTCATCATGATGACTACATTATATCAAAGTACACAATTTCTAGAGAAAATGACAAAATACATAAATTAATTGAAATCAATGTTGCTTCATTCCATTAACAGAATCAAGCACTGATAAGAGTATGGGTCATAGTGAATGCAAAGGGTATAAAATGTAATTATGCAAATATTTCATTTTGTTTAAAAAATGAAAATTTCTATTTCTTTCTGTTGGTAACACGTTTACAAATACTATCATAATTTACAAAGGAAAGTTTTGTTAGTCTGAGTAAACATGGAATACGTAAATATCACTATTTCATGTTTATTTGAACTAGACTAAATTGAGATTTGGAATGAACAAAAAGGAAGTAAACTTTAAAGCCCTCTCCAATTTAAATTCAAATCTATTGGCAGAACTAAATCATGATAAGATTACCGTATATGCTTGTAATTTTAATTAAGCTCCTTCAAAGTTGATGTTTTGCCTCTATGACGCAAACCAATTTGGACATTTCTCGACAAAATTTATTACTCTACAGCAAAAACCAACCCCTAATTTTCAGGGGAAAGGATTTATTTTCACTTGCAAAAATTCTTAATACTAAGAGCACCAGTTAACAACCAAGTTTGACACTTACCGAACATTTTAAGCATTGTCTGTTGTATTATTAACAGCCCTTACCTCATTCGACCGTCTTATGTACATCCACATGGAAGATTGATTTGTTAAATAAAAAGGAAAAATCTGATCAATTCTCTTTTTTTGTACTTGAGAGGGAGGGCAACATAATGGTTGTAGTCCTGAAAGGATCTACCTTATACCGGGGTTTAAAAACCAGGTTCTTCCACATGAGTGGAACCTTTATTCCCTTTCAAAATACTGCGAAAGTTAAATGTAATGGGCGAGAAATTCCTGGATGGGCAAGAACAGCCCATCCATGAATAATAGCACTTTTCAGTAGCATGTTGGGAGGATAAAAGGTCCACTCATTAGGACTAATGCCTGGTTAAACTGGGTCTTATGTTAGTCTCCCTTTCAGAATACCAGCCAATATCTTTCTGTTGTGCCTAAATCATTAAGTGATAACGCAGTGATCAGTTCCGCTCATGTGAATGAGATCTTGCCCTCGGAGCCAAATGCTGCGTTGTTGCTATATATGGTATAGAAGTTCACATCTTATAATTCCCTAGCAACAACCCCCTGCTGGAGGTACGGTTAACCACACCCAGTAGAAACCAGGCCAAAGTGGAATAACATGACAATGACATGAAACAGAGAAAATAAAATTCATAAAATCATGCTGAGTCTATTCTGACCTCAAGTTGGGTTGGACAGAAAGTTGCTCTCTTAAGTTCATAGTTGAAGGCAATGCTCGATTTAAAGGGTTTTAACGGGACATTTTTTGGTGATCCACAGCCTCATCCACCCCTTCACCTAAAAATTTTGAAATTTTTGTATCATCTGAACCATTAGCCTTAGTAAGTAATATATTTGTACCTAATCTGACGTGCAGATTCGGTTGACTCTTCAATAAATTCAGCAATTTTGTATTTTCTGTATGTAAATGACAAAAATTACAACACGGTGGCCTATGGGAGACTGCGATACAAACATTAATAACATCAGAACACATGATCAGAATCAGCTGAAATTATGAAAATTAGCTTTTCTCAAGGATATCTAGTGAACAATAAACAAAACACGAAGTGTTAGAATCACAAAATGCCCTTTAATATGCACAGATGCATTTTGTTCTTGGTATGCAAAATTTTGCCTGTGCATGCAAATATTGTGTTATTCAGCCCATTTTATGGGAAATACTGCAGTCATGCATGTTAAGTTTTATTATCCAAATCAAGCACTGGTTGAAGGCCCAGGTTTAACCACAAAAAAAAATATCCAAAAGATAGAGCTAATTCTAGCTACACCACTTCCTTGACCCATAAGGTTGGACAAGTGCATTTATCTGCAGACATTGTTTCCTGTTCGAAGTGAGATTTGGCAAGGTAATATTTTAAGTTGAAGCAACAGGTATAGTATTCACTGTGGCTTGTTTGTTTACTTCAGTTCTACAAAGAACTAAAATTACGTGTCTGACGTAACAGATAAAGCGATTCTAAGACCATTGTAAATCGAGAGTTCGAGCCCTGCTGCGGCCAATGGTGTTTGTGTCCCTGGGCATGATACTAAATCTCAATTGCCTCGTTGACCCAAATGAAATTTGGGGAGCCCTTAGGGGAAATAGCACGATCTAGTGGATAGATTTGAGCGCCTAACTGGCGGCCGGCTAGATGAAACTAATATGATTCTGTGACGATTTCATAGTGGCAGCGAAATAAATGTAAAGCGCTTTGATTTTATGGAAAAATGCTATAGGAAATACTGCATTTATTTTATTTAATTCTTGTTATCATTGTATGAAATGTCTAAATAAACATGAAATTAACATAACAAACTATTGATATCTCCTCTGAAGTAGTTGATTAAAATGGCAAATTTAATTTGGTTTCAGTCTTGTCAGAGCAAGGAAATTTGTCCATTATCCAAAACACTTACCCTTAACCGAAGTGGGAGGATTTAAATTTAAGAAATAAAGGGTGATGCAGTATCCTTTATGGGCGAATAATGTGTCCGAGGTCGGGAAAAAATAAATAATGGACGAGGCGCAGCCGAGTCCATTATTTTTTTCCGGCCGAGGATACATTATGAGCCCATAAATACTGCAAACCCTTCATTTCTATTCTATTACCGAAAACAGCGTGATATAATGAGAAAATGCATTTGCGACCCATTATTGCAGAATAATGGGCCGTAAACTGACCAATCAGAATGCAGAATTTTCAATAATGGGCAGCAGAGATAATAGAATTATGGATAAACCCACTAAAATACATTATGATGAAGCTGTAGGTTTTAATGATGTTTAATCCATATGTATTTAATGTTTGAATTAAACATTTGCATAATATGTTTACATTTTGTTGCAAATCAGTCATGCTGAAATTGTCTAATTTTAATACAATGTGGACACTGAATTACTTTTTTTAGTGAATATTTTCCCTCGCACCCTGTAGGATATATGATTTGTCATTTGATTTCCTCTGTTTCGCAATATATGTTATTCACCGCTATGTACAGAATCTGCTTATCTTGGTTAATTGAGTTGGATCAAGGCTGCATATACTTATCTATAGTTTGTTCACTCTAGGTTCCATATGTACCCCCTTCAAAGTTCTTCATGTAACAATTTTTTAATATTTGGCCTTATGGTTAGGGTGTTTGTTTGTGTTAGGCCATAAATAAAAATAATTTGTTTCCAGCAGAATCTTAAAGGAGGGGTACATATGGAACTCTTTCCCAAAATTCTTTTAAATTAGATGTTTTAAGGGTGGTTAGGATTCCTCTACAAAAAAAGAACTATGTAAATTTTAAGTGGAATTCGGCCAAAAAATAATTAAACTGATAAATCATGAGAAAAAAAAATATATAGAGGGCAAAGTCCCTCCTTGCCCTTATAAGGCTCACCTTCTACTCCACTGATGTACTTCACTCTGTCCCGTGCCTCTACATTGTAATGGTTAAAGGACATGAAAGTGCTGTCTGCTTTGTATGGTTCCTGCTGGTATATCCTTGCATTGCTGTGCTGCCATTCAAATCTGTCATACCCGTCGTACTCAGCAAGTCTCCCGTAAACCTCAAAATACTTCTCGATGAAGCTGAAAGGAACATAAACCTCTTCCCCTTCCCGCCGGCCCTGTATGCTGTAATCGTCGTTGATAAGGCACTCGATCTCTTGGTATCTTATACCTTGCTGTAAGTCCCTCGCCTGGTGGAAGGCCTCCGGTTGGTGAAGAACGCCCTCTAAGTCACGGGTGTCGGGGTGCCTGCTGATTGCTGCTCCTACGCCAATGCCCAGGCTAGGGCGTCCTCCATCTTGGGAATCGCCCTGGTTCTTGTTGCTCCCATTGCACCGCAGAAGGAAGATGAAAGTGACGAAAGTGGAGGCGAGAAGGAGAAAGAGGAGGGCTCGGAACCCAAGTCGAGGGTTGATTAGCCGCATGGTGGGTGTGTCACATTGGTACAGTCATCTAAATTAAAAACAAGAAAAAGAAGAAAAAAGTTAGAACACCCTGTGCAAGTACGAACGGCCACACTTTGTCCAATTACACAGCACTTTGAGCATTGTTCCTCCCAGTTAACACACCATATGATGGCATATGTTCAATGTCATCCAAGAAATAAATCCAGACAATTTTTATTTTGATGCTAGAACTAAAATCAGGCATTAGAACTTACTTTACGGCAAAAGGTAATCTTTTGTAACACTTATGCACACACTAACAACCACCACCCTAACTGCAAAGGATGGTTTCCCACATCTGATTGTGTTAACAATCATTAAATGTATGTACTAACCAGTACCCAGATTGGAATACTGAAGATCTATACCAACACAGGAATCAAACACAGAACCTCGCAGACGTCTAGTCTAATGCTTTAACAATGGATCATTATCTAGCATATTTTGACAAACATCAGGGTCGGTACTATAATCATCTTCATTAATTCTGGGACACGAACGACCAAAACACCGCGTATGTGCGTATCCTTACCTCGGAAGCGTATGTTCCAATGCCCTTGACAACGGCAATATAGCGCGTTTAATGCAGGGCGCAGTAGGGCGTAGTCGTGCGTAAGTTGAATGCATGAACGCTTGTATCAAGCTCTCTGTGCGTACGCCGTGTCCCAGAATTAAAGAATACGATTATAATGCAAGGCACTTGAATTCCTGTAATTTGTTGATGTAGTGCATGTTATAAAAAGAGTGTTGCCAGGTCAACTGGCTCACGCTAACTTTGTTAGGAGCCACTGATCACATTGATTACCCCACAAAACCTATGGCATATGATAATTCGGAACAGGTGAATGAGCCAAGGCTTGAACCAGTAACCAATAGGTGCTAACATCAGCGAATTACATAGTGAACCATCACTATGAACAAATAAACCCTCAATTCAAAAGCACAGTTCAGCAGCTTCAATTCACTAGTGTGTGTTAGAAAGTACACCCCCTGTTTTTGGGGGGGGTGGATTATATATGATACCCCAACACATAAGCTCTCAGTCATCACATTTTAACATAAACATGTAGAATACACTGAACTCTGCCTAGTAGAAGAGCATGTAGCTCATAGCTATCAATCCTACCTGATTGTGAAACTGTAACTGCTGCTAATCAACCCAATGTTGACTTCACAAGTTTCATGTCCAGAAGTGTAATAATGTGTCATTCATTTGCAAACACAGTAAAAATTGCATTGACATAATATTGTTATGATTGGTCGCTATGACTTTCCTGCTTTACACCTACTGGGATTCCATGTTGTGAATATCAATTTTGAATGCATATCTGTGTTTGTGTTAGGTATCATAGATGTGAGACTAGCACCATGTGTTTTTACAGTACTGGTATATGGTGACAGGTTGAATTCTGACAGAAGAACACATGACCTTAAAGGTCCATGGTCCGATTGCTACTAGCCTCATCCCAGATTTTACCAGAAGTGGTCAAAATTTTGGTATCAGAAGAAACTACTGCTTTCTCATTTCCCTGTGGAATCTAGGGCTAAGGTATGTTTGGTTTGGATGTTATTGAGAGAGAAAATATGATCCATTTTAGAGGAGAAGTCGACCATATTAATTTTTACACGCACTCTATGGGATTACAAAATCACATATTTTCTCTCACTTCAAATGGGTTGAAATATCGTGCAAAACTATTTACAATGGGGTTTTCAATGAAGGCCATTCTTTCAAGATGAAAAATTTAATACACTTAAATTGAGTCACCCCTTAAAATGATAACTCAATAGCTTCATACACAATTGAAAAATGATTTACAGTTTCTTTTTCCCCACCCAAACATGTCCTTTTTATTGTTTTCAACTTTCCCCTTTTGTGTCACAAATGATATAAAAAATGTTAAACTTCCACATCAGCAAACACTTTATAAAAATGTTGCATAGTAATGTTTCTCTTCATGAAGTAGCATGGTGAAAGGACAAAAATTCCTAACCAATACTATTCTGGGGATGTCTTTTTTTTCTCTTTGATCAACTTATTTCCTAAAATTAAAAAAGATACACCTTTTCATCTAGAAAGGTCTCCTTTTTTAATGGTATACCTCATTAAATCAATAATTAAAACTCAACATGGACCACGACTGAATTCATTGTTTTCGGATCCCCTCAGCAACGTAAAACAAAACCTCTGTTGCATATCTCCAAGTTGCGGGTTTCGGAAACTGCCGAAGAACCTATTTTCTTTTCTTCCGAGAATGAAAGAAACTGGAAAAAAAGGTGTTTCTTCCGGAAGAACGGAAGAAACTGAAGAACTGGAAGAATCAAAGAAATGTATTATGACAACATACCTAAATTACTCCATATTCATCTGCTTTGGCACTTCAAATCACCCAGGCTATTTATACTTTAAATTTTAATCTGTGTGTTTGTTTTTTTTTTTTTCAAAATTAATTACAAGTTTATAGCATGTTAGTATACCTTGCAGTATATAGGAAAAATTTCCACAGATTTTGTTTTGACTTGCTATCCAATATACATATGATAATTGTAACTTATTTTCCAAGTCTTAATCATTTGCACATTTATACAGCACAGTTGTATTGTAGATGCAAAAAATGAAAAAGCTGTTAAAATCTGTATGGCCAATTTGTTAATTTAAATACAAATCATAAAATTAAAATTAATCATAGAGTTTTTTTTTACTTTTTTTATTTATTTCTGTGTGTTTTTTACTTATTTTATATTTTGAAGATGTTCTAAAAGTCTTTACAAAGGAGACTCTGCTTGGCCTTGCTGGTGTGAAAAGTGGGAAGCATTTCTTAGTATTTTTTTATATTTAGAGAGTGCCTTTTTAAATAAATGTGTGATTAATTAAATGTAATTGCATGGGGTAGGTAGGGGGGTCCCCTGAATGGTTATTTTGAATTATTTCACTATATATTGCATTCTGGTATAATATAAACAAACTGTAAGTCATTTTGCTTTAAATGAAAATTTTAAATGACTTTTTTAGTTTCCCTTCCACTTTCAGTGGATGAAACTGGAAGAAACCCGTTTCTTCAAGTGGAAAAAATCGCGGAAAAAAACGCGTTTTTTTTTCCGCGTGGAAGAACCTGGCAAACCCTGCACAGTTGGAAACATAACTGTAAAATCAACCATCCCCACCTCGGTTCGCACCTGGGAGTTTATTTTGCCCTGAAACCTTATCCATGAAAAGTCATGTATCTCATTATGTCTTACACTTAATTTTCAAATCAGGAATAGTTTCTTGTATACGAAGATATCTTGACTTGACTCTTTCCATCATATTGGCGCTCGTCTTGTGTTCTGTCCAGACTGGATTAAATGAATTCCACTTCTCGTTGGTACAACAGTGCTACCTCCAAGGCTTCAACGCATTCAAAACCGGCTGGTCATATCACAGTTTTTGGCTGAAACCCGTGATCACTTTCTTCATATTTAGCAGATCTTCACTGGCTTCCAGTAAAAGAACTATTACTTTAAGTTGCTTCACCATAATGGTTTCATTGTCGACAATGGCTGTGCCCCTAGATATCTCCAAGATGACTCAATCTCGCCTCATCTTATGGACACTAGTCGCTACTTCCTCTACCGTTCTTCTCAATATTTACTAGACTGGTCATACCTCCCACTACCCGCCGTGCTGGTGATCACTTTTCAATTTTATGGGCCCCGTCTATGGGAATACACTTCCGTCCAAAATTCGCTTGTCTCCCACACTCAAGCTTCAAAAAGCGATCAAAACATATTTTATTTGCCTTGTGTTTATTTGTACTCTTTTAAATTTTTTTATGGTATTTTCTTGTTTGTAATGCGCCTTGATATCATTGATTTGGCGCAATATAAGTCTTTGTATGTAATGTATGTAGTATGTATGTAGTATGTATGTATGTTTATGTATGTATGTATGTATTCATGTATAATCCAGACAAATGAATACACGTCAGGGGACAGTGACGCTATCACCTGTACCAAAATTAGAAAAATCTATGATGAGAAGTTGTCATAGAGGCCTCGAAGGTCACTAACTTACATTGTTATGCCCTCTAAGGCCAATATGCTACTCCAGGGGGGCATGACCAATCTGCTCGATTTGGGCATTTGTGATTGGCCAAATGTAAATTTAGGGAATTTCCTTACATGGCATTTCTACGGCGCCTCGGTCCCAATGACATTGCAAAATCACTTTTGCTTTAAAAAAAAAAAATTGATTTCAAAATCTGGTTTCCTGGTTAGTGATTAACCCCGCTACAATACAGTGTAATATCCAATAATGTTCATTTAGATATATCGGACCAGATATCCTTTGGTTCAAGTCTTTGTCTGTACGTCCCATTGCATAAGACACCCTCCTAGGTACCATTAAGTCTTTGAGAAGACTAGCACTCGGGTTACGCCGGATGTTGATTCCGTTTTGAATTCACTGTTGCTATAGGTTGGCCATGTCCTACCCCTGACCAGCAGCAACATTCATAAAATTTGCACAGATGTAATAGCCAACCCAAAATCAGACGTCAAAATAGTGTTACTCTTGATATTATCGATTCATATTCTGGTTTTGTCGTAATAAAACACATTTCTGAAACTGTGGATGAGTAGCCAATGTCTAAAAAGCATGATATCTTTATCATCCCTTGAACATGTTGTCAACATAACAATTTGTGTTTTCCTGTGTTTATTGACCGAATCATGACTAAATATGATCACATTCTTATTATTTTATTACCCATTTACTGTGCCAATACTATTTAAACTGAAACTAACCAAGCATTACAAGTCTTTGTTCTTTAATATTTTTTTGATGGGAACAACCTACTAAATTATTTTTTGGCATACTCAACTTCATTTATCTTTCATTCAAAGAAATGTAAAACCATAATACCAGTTTGTTTCCGGTAGGCCGCCCACGTTATTTGATTTAATTGGCTATTCATACACTCTCCATATACCTTGTTAAATTCGTCATGTGAGTGCATCAAATGTTGTGTCTACATTATGTTGTGCAGAAAAGCAATTATTTGTTTTCAATTGTTTTCTTAATGGCATTCTTTCAAAAATGTTTCTATCATTTTTACAATTTAAGAACTCTACACTAAAATAAGTATTGATTTAATAATAACATAACCCCATCTGCTTTATTTGGCGTGCGTAATGCGCATGAAAGGTCATTGCGTGCGTTTCTAGGGCGCAAAACCTAAAGCGCTCAGTGACGTCCCCCTCAACCTGAGATCAACAGAGTAATAGCTTTTGATTTATTTCACTTCGTGTCTAAGTTAACCGCTGGTTTAAACATCACACAGACTACAAATAATGGAAGATGATGAAATTGATACAGAATAATTTCTCTGAAATTAGCTGATATCTAGCATCCCTTTAATCTCCCGTACACTTCTAACCCCATACCATACCACACTTGGTATGGATACAGTGTCATATAAGTAGAGTGCAAAGCATTACTGGGTTGATTTTCATCACTTCAACTGGGGCACAAACTACCCTGGTTTCTACAAACGAGAGCATCAATGATGCATAAGACGCACTTGTATGGTGGAACTTGAATGATTCTTGGAGACGCAATTCATGAGACACCTAAGACAAGTTTATTGGTTGGCAGACAGTTTGTGAACAAATAGAGTCAAGATGGACATAAAATATGCTTTGGCAAAAGAGAAAATGTAGTGTAGTACAAAGGATTGATGTCAACATGAACCCGGGGTGCTCTTCTTCAAATGGTGCAAAAAATACATTCCTGTCATAATTTTTGTTTGAAATTACTAAGTCCAATCTTTAATCCATTATAATCTTAACCATTTTCAAAAATCATATAATGCCCCTTTCATTGGCCATGGCCCTTTAAGTAACTGCTAAATTGCTGAATGGCCGTTATTTGGTAAATGGAGGAAGAGCCTTTTAATAATAGTAAATTGAGGAATTTAGTCCCTTCAGTGTGTTTAACTGAAGGAATGGCACTTTAATTTTTAAATAAAATTGCTTGCCCTTTCAAGGTAAATGATGGACAATGCCCCTTTTGGGCAATGAGGCATAGCCCTGTAATTGGTAACTGAGAAATGGCCCTGACAATGTCCCTTTAATTGGTAAATGGAGGAATTAATTGGTAAATGATTAATGAATTGCCCTTTAAAAAGTAATGGACGAATGGCCTTTTAATAGATACAAGGCGGGTCACCCGGCTTTCGCGACCCCAGAACTCTAAAACCATAACTCATCATGAACTCTATCCATATCTCACCAACAGAACTCTAAAAAACAACTCCATCATTGGTGAACTCCCTCCATAACTCACCAAAACCAAAAAAACCTCTAAAACATAACTCATCAATTTAAGCCACCAACTTCAACTCATAACCAAAAAAAACCCCTAAACATTCTGAACAGGTTGAGGAACTCCATCCATACTCACCCAATGACTTTAACACATAACTCATCAATGAACTCCAGTCATACCTCACAACAAATAACTCTAACTAAACAACGCATTGATGGGCTCATTTACAACTCACCAAACATAACAAAAAACTGCTAAACCTACTCATCGATGCCCTCCATAACTCACCAAAAATTACTCCCATTTCCTAACTCCAAATAACTCTAATAACATAACTCTCAATGAACTCCATTCATACCTCACTAAAACAAAATACGCTTAAAACTAATTGACAGGCTCCATTTAAACTCACCAAACAATCAAAAAACTAAACCTAACTCCATCGCTGAACTCCATAACTCACCAAAAATAACTCTACGAAAACTCTGAACATAACTCGATGGAATGACTCCATTCCGAACTCACCAAATAACGCTAACATCAACTCATCAATGAAAACTACAATCCATAACTCACCAAAACAGCAAAACAAAAAAGACCCCTAACACACTCATCAATGAACCCCCATATCTTTTTGAAAATTGCATAATGCCCCTTTAATATTCAATTTGAGGGTGTTTTTCCTCAAATAATGCAAAAGTACATTCCCATAGTGAGATAAAATCAAACACTTTTTTTTTCAAAAAAATTACTTCACCAACAAATAACTCTAAAACAAACTATTATGACTCAGTCATATTTCAACCCACATAACAAAAACCTCTAAAACTAACCATTCGAACTCCATTCATTAACCTGCATATTGCCCTTTAATTTGTAAGCTTAACCCTGAGGGCGCTCTTCCTCATGATTCGAATATCCATTCCCATTAAAAATCATTTATTAAAAAAAGAAAAATATTTGGAAATCACAATGCTTTGACGATGGGCTGACATTTGGAATGAAGTTCTGGAATTACCGTTTTAATTAATGCCTTTTAAATTCAATTGAGGGTGCCCTTCCTCAAAGGATGGGGACAATACATCACAGACTACACATACACCGTGGGTAAATACTTGGTTGGGGTCTTCCCCGTGCAACACCACATGTACACGTATGTACATACAAATGTGGTATCGAAAAAAATTGGTCATGGCTTTGAGCAAATGTTTTACTTTTATACATTGGTTCCAAAATTTTAAATTATTTTTGACATTTGTGTACGAACACACATACATTGACACCACCTACAAACAGACAGCCATATAGAGCCGGGCACAGACAGGCATACAGACATAGACAAACACAACGCATGCACGCACTCCCACACACACACCACAGAAGGTTAGTGGATCATGGAATTTCCAGACAGTTATTTTGGATATTAGAACTATCGGCTGACTGACCAATTTGTTAATAACGGTTTATAACATTGTTCAATACATGTAATTACTTCTTTTTTGACATTTGTTTTTTTTTTTTTTACACACACATACATGTTAGACACACACACACGCAAACACCAACACACAGGAAAAAAAGGTTAGTGGATCAAGGAAATTCCAGACCGTTATTTTAAATTGAGAAAGAAATGATTTTTTTACTTGGGGTATATGATAATATACTAGTCTGACTGACCAGAATCGGAATTGAGCAGTCACTTAGTGTCAAATTCGATTGGGTTTGGTGCAGGCACGGGCTTATCCTGGAAAAAAACACCAATTTACATTCTGAGGAAATATTAACTTTTTCAACATTACTCGTGTGCAGAAATGTTACATTAGAGTCCATTGTAAAACGATGTACTAGCATATTGCAAAATGCTCCTCTTACCAGAAAGGTGAGTTGATGCCTGGAAATACCACAGACATAGGAAGTGTCCTTGCAAGTAAGTGAGACCCCAATCAGTAAACAAACACATTGCAAGCAACTGAATTGACACAACTAGAGGTATAACATAGGCTTCAAATCTGGAAGGAACCCAAGTGATAAGGGGAAGCTTTCCAGAGGCTTACTGTGATTGACTTTTGCTATTTCCCACTGCTTTCATGGCCATTCACACTGCACACATCCAAAGGAGCTGTATGAAACGTCACGAACCAAATTCCACCACTTTGATTTGTTTAGACCTAAACTTGGCTTTCATAACACAACTTATTGGTCGCCAAAACGCACCGCTGCATATTCCCACGTCCTCCATACACACATGCAAAATTTCCAAGACAATACAATAACATAACAACGCCGTTAACAAAACCATTGGCTTCAAAATCCCCAGTACTATAGACCCACCGAAGTACTTCGTGGTTCCTAAAGATCCTTTGGATTCTCGCATGTTAATCCACCTGCATAATATCTTCCTGCCACAAAATAAAATTTTCTCTATTTAACACTAAATCATGCATGGATTGGCCAATTTTAATACCAACAAAACAACAGTTCTTAAAGATTCGTGAAAATGTACCTGGGAAAAAATACGGTTCCTTCCTCCTTAATATTTTGTCAGCAACTGACATTTAACAAGCTTTTTAAGGCGGCCCAAATTGTTTTTGTCACAAGCGCCTAATCAACTGTACAAACACTTACTCGCAAAACCTGTGTTTTTTGTTGAAATAGCTTTTATAGATTTCTTTTCCCTCACTAGAAGTAAATTAGGGTTCTTATTGCACCAAACGTGAGTGGTTATCTAGGGTGCTCAATGCACTGGGCCACGAGAAAATAGGCAAGCAAGTTAGCTTATCAGACTGGATTTCAAGTTCAAAAGAAATTTGGTGGGAAATGGGTAAGAAAAGATGAGGACTTTTTCTTGCTCGTGTGGATCCATTTTGCAGTGTGACACAAATGAATGTTACACAGGTTGTTTTCCTTTATCATAAGGTGGAAATGAAGAAGGGATAAAGATCCCCTCCTTTTTTGAAGTCAAACCATGACTGAGCGAGAAGAGCATAAAGTGAGAGCAAGCGCTATCTGGCAAATAAATCGTTGAACCCTTGAACGATTTTTCGGAAAACTGTCCCCCCCAAAAGGGGTGGGACTTTTATTGATGATAACAGCTTGTAGGTTTGTACTCTGGCCCAGATGACTGGCAATGTAGCAAATGACAGTGAGTGTTTTCAAACTACTTTTTACCAATTATTGAAGAATATAGAGTTAGAGACAGAGTGTGGTGTTGGAGAAGATAAAAAAGAGAAGGGGATGATGTATGGAGGGAGACAGAGAGAGATAGAGAGACCCACACCTGAAAAAGCAGTGCTTACTTGTACACATTTTACATACTTAAGTTTTACTACGTTATCAATGAATGTTTGACCCTAAATTGCAATCTTTCTATCTCTACGGGAGCAGTCATTATTACATCTTGGAATGAGTATTTCAACCTTTTTTTCGGCAACAAATTTCTCATTTCCCCCTTCACTTCCATATACAAATTTCGGGCTTCTCTCCTTGATGAAAAGTTTCATATTCACCCCATCGCTTACAATGTTTTTGTACTCCCCCTCAAATCGTCCTTCCCGCCCACCATAGTGGCGCCTATACTGACCACGAACTTGTAGCCATGGTTCACAGTTAGTTTCTCGTGGCGGTCATCTCAAGTTTGAGTCTGAGACGTCCTCGCTGTGATCCTTGCTATACAAGCAAATGCGCCGTTTCTTCCAAGCAAAGAAGAGTCTCTTGTTTCTTCCCATTGCTGTGCCGTGTAGCGGGGGAGGAAAGTACAATTGGCAGACCCAGGTGCAGGTAAGCCGGGCGATATCTCCGCTAGATTTGCCGCTGCAGTCATGCTTGGAGCTAGTAGATTTTACGTCGGCGGTTGTCAGTTACTATATATGTTGTTAGTTTAACGTAGTGTCGAGTACATTTCTGTGATTTCATGATCAGGCCTCTCATGCTCGGCCCTTTGAATGCACCCGTAGCTGGCCAGGTCAGTAGGGAAATTTTTATCCATGTTCAGGCCAACATTTTTATTCATTTTGATCTGTAGTCTTGAACGTCACAAAAGCGAGTAATTGTTGCGCGTATGACATCACAAATCGAGGTCATTGTGAGATGTCAATGACCCCCTGCGTCTTGGATGAGGAATGTATGTAACTCGTAAAGAGTTGATTGGTCGCACATATACATAAGTTATGAATATAAGTAAAACACCAGTTAACAAAACCATTGGCTGTCAAAATCCCCAGTACTATAGACCCCACCGGAAAGTTTCGGGTGGGTCTAAAGATACTTTGGAAATTTCGCGCATGTTAATGCCACTGCATATATCTTCCTGACAAAAGTAAAATTTAGGAATGCATGGATTGGCAAATGTTTAATACCACAAAAACAACAGTTCTTAAAGATTTGTGAAAAATGTTACCCAGGGGAAAAAATAACTGTTTCCTCCTTAATTTGCGTCAGCAACTGCCATTTAACAGCTTTAGGCGGCCCAAAATGTTTTTTGGCACCGCCAATGCACTGTACAAACATATGGTTGAAAGAGCTTTTATAGATTTCTTTTTCCCTCACTAGAAGTAAATTGGGTTCTTATGGCACCAAACGTGAGTGGTGATCTAGGGTGCTCAATGGCACGGGCGCCACGAGAAATAGGCAAGCAGGTTAGCTTATACAGACTGGTTTCAAGTTTCAAAGAAAGAAAATTTGGTGGAAATGAAGGAAAAAAGTGAACTTTTTCTGCTAAAAATAACAATATTAAAAAAAAAAAAACAAAATGAATGTACACAGTTGTTTTCCTTTATAGGTGGAAATGAAGATGGGATAAAAATCCCCTCCTTTTGCAAGCAAGCCATGAGTGAGCAGGAGAAGAGAATAAAGTGAGAGCAACAATCTGGGAAATAATCGTTGGAACACTTTGAACGATTTTTCGGAAAACTGTCCCCCCCAAAAGGTTGGGACTTTTAATTGAGTGATAACAAGCTTGTAGGTTTGTAACTCTGGCCCAGATGACTGGCAATGTAGCAAATGACAGCGAGTGTTTCAACTACTTTTTACCAATATTGAAGAAAGAAAGAGAGTAGAGAGCAGGTAGTGTGTGTGTTTGAGAAAGAGAAAAAAAGAGAGGGAGGGACGGAGGGAGGGAGGGAGACAGAGAGAGATAGAGAGAGACCACACCTGAAAAAGCAGTGCTTTAATTTACACAATTTTACATACTTAAGTTTTCTACTTTATCATGAATGTTGACCCTAAATTGCAAGTATTTCTATCTCTAAGGGAGCAGTCATTATTTACATCTGTGGGAATGGAGGATTTCAACCTTTTTTCGGCACAAAATTTCTCATTTCCCCTTCACTTCCATTAAACAATTTCGGTGCTCTCTCCTTGATGAAAATTTTGTCAATTCCCTCTCTCGCTTACAAATGTTTTTGTACTCCCCCCCTCAAATCGTCCATTCCCCCCACCATAAATAATGGACCCCTCCCAACTGCAATCATAATTCAATATATCTTAATTTTACATCCCAAGTATAACTAACTCAGATTTCCTAACCCAACCAACAATTACACACCAAGCTGGAACTAAATTGTACCGTC
Organism: Ophioderma brevispina; assembly: GCA_023653785.1. Taxonomy (NCBI): domain Eukaryota; kingdom Metazoa; phylum Echinodermata; class Ophiuroidea; order Amphilepidida; family Ophiodermatidae; genus Ophioderma; species Ophioderma brevispina. The sequence goes on along the minus strand of JAMKCH010084907.1, from coordinate 37,381 downwards.
CTCCTCAAAAGCTTCCATCTGCTCTGCCGAGTTACGACAAATAATTCAAGAACGCCGAGTGCGTCTCAAGTCCACCCTGTTCCATCCAGAAAAATACACACAGCTTCTGTGATCAATACCACAATCAAGGCAGAAAACACAGGAACATTTTCAGATCACCGTAATGTGTTTATACAACATATGCACTCTGCTCTCAGGACCCGGCGCTTATAGCAGATGCGATCAGGAATTGTCCTCAGAGAGCTAACATTTTGGGCACTGGTAAATGGGGCTTAGTCTCAAACGTAGGTGTTTCTGCAATCTCCCCAAAGTGATGGTAAATTTTCACTACTATATTCCATGAAATCTCATCATCAACAGTTGTATTTTAACAAGCACAATCATGTACAGTCTTAGAGCTTTGGGATCCCTCTCTAATTGAAAGTCCTGTAATTATTTAAAGGTCCATGGCCCGATCACTAATAGCCTCGTCCCCAGAAGCCCCAGATGTTATCAGAAGAAAGATAATATTTTTCTCATTTACCCTGTGAAATCTTTGAGCCAAAGGATGTTTAGTTTGGAAGTTATAAGCGAAAATGTGCCCCATTTTGGTTGACCAATATTAATTTACACAGTACTCCATGGGGCTTACAAAATCACGTTTTTAGCTCTCACATCAAAACGGATTGAAATATCAGCGCGAAACTTTAGAGATGGGGTTTGGAGTAAAGGCCAATCTATCAAGATGAAAACTTCATATCCTTAAATCGGGCCATCCCCCTTTAAGGTTCGTGCTCCCCCTTTCCTTGATGAAAATTTTCATATTCCCCTCTCGCTTACAAATGTTTTTGTACTCCCCCTCAAATCGTCCATTCCCCCCACCATAAATAATGACCCCTCCCTAACTGCAATCCTAATTCATATATCTTTAATTTTACATTCCAAGTATAACTAACTCACGATCCTAACCCAACCAACAATTACACAACTGAACAAAACATTTACCGTCCTCCTCAAAAGCTTCCATCTGCTCTGCCGAGTTACGACAAATAATTCAAGAACGCCGAGTGCGTCTCAAGTCCACCCTGTTCCATCCAGAAAAATACACACAGCTTCTGTGATCAATACCACAATCAAGGCAGAAAACACAGGAACATTTTCAGATCACCGTAATGTGTTTATACAGCATATGCACTCTGCTCTCAGGACCCGGCGCTTATAGCAGATGCGATCAGGAATTGTCCTCAGAGAGCTAACATTTTGGGCACTGGCAAATGGGGCTTAGTCTCAAACGTAGGTGTTTCCGCAATCTTCCCAAAGTGATGGTAAATTTTCACTACTATTTCCATGAAATCTCATCATCAACAGTTGTATTTTAACGAGCACAATCATGTACAGTCTTAGAGCTTTGGGATCCCTCTCTAATTGAAAGTCCTGTAATTATTTAAAGGTCCATGGCCCGATCGCTAATAGCCTCGTCCCCAGAAGCCCCAGATGTTATCAGAAGAAAGATAATATTTTTCTCATTTACCCTGTGAAATCTTTGAGCCAAAGGATGTTTAGTTTGGAAGTTATAAGCGAAAATGTGCCGCATTTTGGTTGACCAATATTAATTTTATACAGTACTCCATGGGGCTTACAAAATCACGTTTTTAGCTCTCACATCAAAACGGATTGAAATATCAGCGCGAAACTTTACAGATGGGGGTTTGGAGTAAAGGCTAATCTATCAAGATGAAAACTTCATATCCTTAAATCGGACCATCCCCCTTTAAATGATCAATGTTTGAAATTCACTGGCTTTTTCATTTGCAGGGAGTTAATATCTGATGGTTTGTTAGGCAGCATTGTGGGGCAAGTTTACATTTTGCCACTCAAATAACACCTTGGGACGAACCATTTGGTCGCATTCCCTTTTGCAAGCCCTCTCATAGCAGTGCAGAAATTGGCTCGACTGTCCCTGCCTGCGCAACAACCTCTTCATCTCGACGAAAATCTACTCGTTAGTTGATTTCAAAGTTCCTTGAGTAATGGTGTTTTTAAAATAGGATAAAATGTGCAATTTCATCACAGTGTCAGAAACAAGGACACCCAGGTCATTCCTGTTGGTTCCCCTCTCTCAATCAATACTATTTATGAATTTACACCACTGAGTGCTAAGGGAGAACATTTTATTGTAAAAATAACAAATACTTGAAGTTAAAAGCAGCTGGTGATTTTTCACCTGCGGTTAGAATCGCCACCAAAACACCAAAATCAAACTGTTAAGTAGCACATGGAGAAGCCAACCATTAGCTCTTGCTCTGTCCAAACAAACACTCTTGTTGATATTTTGGTTCTGGAATCCATTCCAAATCACCACTTCTATCCTCCAGTCTGCTGAATGACTTGAGTCAATCAAAAGAAACATCTTGAAAATGAACAAATATGCGATTAAATTTTTCACAGGCATTGCATATGGCATGCATAATCCCTTGAAAGGGTTGGGTGTTTGGTTCTCAGTTGTTCATGGTGAAGGTTTACTCAATAGAAACATTCAAGAACCAGCAAATATATTTCTAGTTTGCAAGAATTTTTACCCCCGAGGCAGTTATTCACAACTTAAAAACGCATCCACTCTTCTTCCTCCACACTCCGCCTGTGTACACTTTAGCCACAATGTTATAATTTTCCAGCAAACACAAGCTAGCCGGCCCTCCGCGGGATCCGTTTTCAAAAGTGACATTTTCGCAGCGTCGATTTTCAGACGACTACTCCCGACATGCATTTAATAAGTGGATATTGGCGCGGACAACTTTTTGACATTGTCAGTATTCAGTGTCCTGGTTTGCCAGGCTCAGCACTCGACACCCGACTCCGATTTCAGTGGGTTTATTCATAAAATCAGTGAAAACAATATCATTTCTGATACATTAGTCTTGGAAATTGTGAGATGATTCAACTGCTGGTGCGTAAGTAAGAGGTCCCTTGCTATGCGCCAATCAATGTCTGCATCGACGGTTTCGATAATTCAATCATTTCTGAAAACGCAGTCAATATTTTACTCTGGTTCAGACACCCATTAAGCCTTTTTATAAGACAAACAACTATTAAGATTTCACCAGTAAGGATATTACATCTCTTTCATGTAAGATTAATTACAGATTTAAAACATATGCTACACCAGAAAAAAATTACTAGAAACACTGAATCAAATTCAGCAGCAAAGGTGCTAATTGTGTTATGATAGAAGTGAGTGTGGGTTTCATGGTCCAACGGTATACTGTTTCCTAGATAACGTAATTTAATCAATTTTATCAAATAATTTTATAAAATTATTTTGGGAACACAAAGTAGTGGTTCAAAGCGGTTCATGACTTGTTCTTCACACTCGCAAATTACAGGCTAGTTTTCAATTTCCATGCTAATTTTTTTTATCGCTGTGACCGTCAGCAAACAGCACTCGCATCTTCTTGTGGGAAAATATTCACAAGGAAATCTTGATATAAATCAAAGTACTGAGTGAGAGCACCAAGAAGATTTACCTTTGGAACATGTGCACATTCATCCAGAAAAGAATACAGGAAAAACATAAAACAAATAAAAAATACACACAAAAATAGCTCACTAGCTCACAGAATTAAAACAAATGAACAAATCCAAGTTTAAACCAATGTGTAAGTCCTGGAGAAAAAGAAACAAATTTCACCAAGATTTTACCTCAAAAAGGTCACCTATTTCACTTTTTGGCAAAAAAACCCCAAATATAAATGATCATTTCAAAACATGCAGATCAATTATGCTTATACCACTTTCAGTAAGTTTTTGTTCATTGAAAAGAAAAACATTAGCTGCTTGACTGGATTAGTTTATTTTTATTTATTTGAACTTACGCTTTTACAACAGCAGCATACACCAATTATGATGGTGTATGCACAAAAATACATGCAAAAATATATTCCATACAAAATAAAGTAAACATACTAAGACAACAATTGGTGTTGTTGGTGGAAATTGCAAAAAGAAATTGCCCAAAATACACTCTTTTAGTGGAAAAATAATATTTCATTCTTATAATGCATAAAATATCCACCATATTGCTCAGGGAAACACTGTGGAGCACCTAACAATTGCTACAACACAACAAAGTAAATCCAGAATGACAAAATTTATGCGAAGAAATACAATTTTAGATGCAGGAGAAAAACTGATGTTCTCAGAGAAAACCAAGGACAGGCATGCAACCAAATTCATGTAATACACTGGATTCGTGAGGAATCGAACCCTGCACAGTGCACACATCGCATCGGTGAAAGATGAGCAACCACCCACTTCACAAACTCCCAATGATAAGTGACCAACTTACACATCTTAACTCTAAACCTCACCTGACGCAATCTTGGTTATCGTTAACAATATCCACAAACCAATGGTCACTTCTACACAGAGAGGGAGAGAGAGGTCACTGAACTTTAAGAAATTACACCTGCCAATGCCACTGTCATCATCATCATCTGCGAGCATCCTCCATAGAAAAGTTTGCAGTGTCTTACGGAATACCCTCCTCTCTCCCCAGTTGGCAACAGGCACTCGGGAAAGATAATGCATAACACTTTAAGCAATATGGTACCAAACCTGTTTGCTCTACAAAGTGTGTCAAGTTAATCTATCAACATTTACCTAACCGCTTAATTCATGTTCACTGCAAACAACAGTAAAAATAGGTTAATTTTCCATAGTAGGTGCAACGAACTCAAAATCGTTAGTGGTTTAGATCAGAAATTTATTAAACAGTACTAAGAAAACACAGACTGTGTATACAGGTTGGAGAATTGAAGAAGTTGAGAAGGCTAAGGGTTTTCAGAAGCCAGAGTACACCACCACATTTTTCCTGAACTGTAATAGGAGAGGATTTTTTCAGGGGCTCTATGCTGGAAAGAAATCTGAACAGTCCCAGAGGAGACACCGTAGACTTGGGGTCAAGACTGTACCCTTTGCTTGTAATGTTCAGCTTTTGAAAGCAGTAGACTTGGTGACAAGTCCTCGGAGAGTTGGGTCTTGATTTTGAAATTACAAACTCAAACACAAACTGCTTTTGTGGCGCAATTTATTTAGTCAAGTATTCTGTTTTGATGCACAACAACGAGAACGATCTGCAACGGCGCAACAAGGGGAACAATTTGTAACAGAGTGGACTTAAAGCTCACATCATGTTTGCTGAGTGTGTTAGTGAAAGACTGGTTGATAAATACCACGTACTGTGAGCACAGAATAGAAAGAATGGAAAAAGCAAACTGTCCTCAAGCATCAAATTCCAACTGCCTGGAGTTTGTTTGACCATTCTTATGCAGAGGAGGTTTGGAATCCCATACTGCAATATTATTGGAAATGGCTTCCTGTTGAGGTCACATGACTTAATATCTTAACCCTTGTAGACCTCCAGAAGACTAGTTTCCTCAGACTCAGAGTTCAAAAAATTAAATTTTCTTCAAAAAATTAAATTTTTTTCAAAATATTCAAAATTATGAATTTCATGGCCATATTTGGAATGAGCATTAGAAATGCATTCAAATGAGTCCAAACAAGCCTAGTCTTAGGTCAGTAGTTTTTTGGCATCCCAAATTACCTGCAGCCATTGGGGAAGCTATCTCAAAAATCTGTGTGTTATAACCTATACAGAATCTATCAGGTTGGAAATGGTTGACCCAAGTACTGTATGCATATAGTAGAATATAGGTAAGTTGCAATGGTTTATGGGATTGGTTGCGTCTTGCATATCTCCCATGTGCAAGAATTTATTCTCATGTTTGGCAGGTTGGACAAAAAGTTTAAGTTCTAAACAGGGGTTGAAAAAAAATGTAAATTTCCCGGGAAGATAGCCGCATTTCTCACAGATTTCCCACTATATCTTAGTGTATAAAATTTTCCCTCCAAATGGCCAAGTTTCCCTCCAAATGGCCAAGTTTCCTCCAAATGGCCAACTTTCCTGGCAAGGAGCTTCCCAATTCCCCACTTTTTCGAGCCATGGTTCTAGATAATGATTTTCACAGTCTTGCAGAAGAGTATTTTTCATGAGACAAAACGACAAAGGAAGTTTAAAGGGGGATGGCCCAATTTATGTATATAAAATTTTCTACTTGATTGATTGACCTTGACCCCAAATCTCCATCTGTAGAGTTTTGCACTGATATTTCAATCCATTTTGATGTGAGAGCTAAATATGTGATTTTGTAAGCCCCTAGAGTTCTGTGTAAAATTAATATTGATCGACCAAAATGAGGCACATTTTCGCTCATAATATCATCCAAATGAAACATCTTTTAGCCCTAAGATTTCACAGGGTAAAGGAGAATAGTATATAGCTTTCTGCTAAAACCAAAAATTTTGACCACTTCCGGAAAAATCTGGGGTTCTGGGGACAAGGCTATTAGTAATCAGGCCATGGCCTTTTAAAAACATCCTATTGATTGTTATATTTGAAATACATCGCCCACGCCATCTGATGATTTTGAAATATATGCAGTAATTATAACAGCACTGGTACAAGTAGGAGTTATAAATATTACAATTGATTGTGGTGAATTATAATGTATCCTAAATACACAAAAGTAATTCAAATAAAATTGAACCAGGATTAACACAATTGCACAATTGATTCAAAATAAGCGTACCGAACCTAATTTAATGGCCAATAACACTGAAAATTACTTCCTGTTTTTGGATTCATTTTCCCATTTCTAAAGACACAAAACTTACAATTTTTACACAATTGATTCAAAATAAGCATATGAACCTTGGCCAATAACACTGACAATTACTTCCTGTTTTCAGATTTTTTTCCCATTTCTAAAGAAACAAAACTGAAACACTTTTGTTAAAATGTCTGACAATGTCATATGACTAAAGGAATACATTCTGCACCTAGGAGAAGGAGCTGAAAACAACAGGTTTTACTTGTGTTTCAATATGATCATTAAGCACCCTGGACACATACAAAATTTATAAGGAGGAATACCTTGACAGTATTTACAACTGCCATGGACCAGTCATTGGGGAAACTACCTCAAAGGGACAGAGCATAAGCCTATACTTTGTTCAAGATAGGAAGAGAACCAAGAAGAAACACTGTGGTGTCATTACAAACAGCAAATGTCACCAAACAATTTAATCAGTAATACACTTAAACTATACTTTGTTCATCACCAAATAGGCAAAGACTCTTCACACTGCCAATTTGATATGAATAGTACGGGCACAACTGCAAACAACACTACCGCAGCAGGCACAGTGCATGATGTACACGCAGCGCACGCTTATGGCAAGAGGCGCACATGTAAAACGGAATTACTTGCATGCGCGGATAACAAAAGCCGAATAATTTTTGCCTATTAGGTGATGAACAAAGTATAGAGCTTGTTTTCTTCAAAATTACTTATGACAATACTGTACGGAATTCATCTGGCAAGGAACACGGTTATCTTCCATTTTTAATCCGAACATACTGCAGACATGTTTACGCTCCAAAAATCTCCTCTTCTCATTCTGATTTAAAGTGTAATAAGAGAACAGAAAATGCTCCAAAACATTTTTGAATGAAAAAAAGTGAGAAAGCTGGACCTTAGCATCTGGAGTCCGACTACCACAAGGTATCGCATATTAAATAACGGTCACATATTTCATCTTGAAGACGAGGGCCGATGGTAACAGGTTTCAGTCCTGCAATCTCCAATTTCCACTTTGCTATCTTCACTAGACTTGGATTACACCATTAGTAATCCCCAGTGTGCACTTTTTACATAATGCAAATATAGAATGCAATTAAGTAGCAGCAGGTGCTATACGATAGGCATTTTGGTGAGTAATTAATGGACAGTGGAGAGCTGAGACTATGCTGGAATTAAGGAAGCCCATAAGAATGCTTTACTTTTAGGTTTAAAAGAGTAATTGAAGCATTGTATTTATTGGTCCTCATATATGGTTACTCACCAATTAATATGAAATTAATCATTCAATAAAGTCCATATTTCTCCTAAGCGTGTCAATTTGTGCATGTTCATCAAAAATAAGCATTATTTCCATTCTGCATCGGTGCCTATATGTTGTATGTTCACACTCTGCATGGGCAACAATTTTTTTAGCACAGACAGCTATACACTGACATCTCTGAGTGGCAACTAACTTATTATTTAACAATGATATCATAAGTTGTGTAACACTTCCTGTTAACACAGTTGCCAGTTCAAGGCCGATCATGGCTGAAGTGTACAAAGAATCGACTGATTCTAATGTTACCATAATAAGTTAAAAGTTATATTATATAGTAAATGTTATAAGTTATACAAAATTATGATATGTGATACATCATATCAAAAGATACCAAAAAGAAGAATTCATTTGGAATAACTGTTATGTCACGTCATGATTAGTGCATTGGTGTCACGGGTCAAACTCCTTAGACATAAGATTCACTACTCATAAAGTTCATTAATCATAAAAAAGTTCACTAGTTATAAAATGAAAAAGCATTCACTAGTCGTAAATTGAAAAATAAATTGGTCCTCGGACCACTTGTGTCGCCTGCCGTCGCGGTTTGTGAATGATAGGGCTCATATGACCTTTGACCTAAATATGTGACCTTTGATCTCATAAACAAATGAGAGATCCCATTTTGCACCTATGACTCAAGTTTGGTTCCAATTTAACTTCAACGTTCATTGAATCATTTTAACATTTTTTCAGTCGATTTTACAAACTTGACTTCACATGACCTTTGACCTTGGTATGTGACCTTTGACCTTGGTATGTGACCTTTGACCTTGGTATGTGACCTTTGACCTTGGTATGTGACCTTTGACCTTGGTATGTGACCTTTGGACCTCCATCATCAACAAATGGGGGTGCCATGTTGCACCTCTGACGCAAGTTTGGTTTATCCATCTAAGTATGCGGATATTACAGGCAAATGATAACCCCTTTTTCACAACAACAGACATCAACAGTGGACAAAGTGATCCCTATGTGTCTTCCTGCCTTAAGGGCAGTGTCAACCCTAGTGCTTTTGTTTTTACACAAATTTCTGATTTTTGCACCATTTTAAACACCAACCTGTGTTCTATCGTTACCAATAAAGGTTATCCACTGCAGACAATCCTGAGCTGTATTTTTTTGCCAATTTAAAACAGCTATTTGACCATTTAAAGTCACAAAAACCACATGGTCTTAATGGTGGGAATTTATGCACATTTCACGCCGTCAGGCGCAAGGCGCAGCATAATATCGCGTGGTGAATTTTTGCTGCGTAATGAAGCGTGCGAGTGTTTTAATGTACTTTTACGCGAGCGCATTTTGGAAAAACAAAAAATAATATTTGAAAATGTAAACAAAGTGCTAAATTAGATCAGATGAAATTTGGCAACAGCTATCTACTGTAGATAGCACCTACATTGTCTGGCTGTTTGTTTCATCACTAACACTGTACAGACTTGCTTATTCTGACAACTATCCATTCAGAATCAGGATCAATGCTGCGTGATTATGTAATTTCCAACCTTTTAGGAACTATTTGAGTATGACCAAGACACCAAACTCTTGTGGGGCTTGAACCAGGGTCCGCCCGGTCAATCTTATATCCTGCCGATGGTTCAGTACATTAGACCGCTTAGCCACCTTGCCCTCCATTCAGACACAACATTAGAGTCAAAATTAAAAGAGGAACACTGGGTACATGCTTATAACATGGAAAATAAATACCATCCTTATAATGTCAAATTTTGAATACCGGCTTGCTAAAGCTAACTATTACTTAACGACACTATCAGTGATTCACCCGAATGAGTCAAAATATTTGAAATTTACAGGAATAGCTTAAATTGAAGGACAAGTCTGTAGATTTCTCAAAGTTATTTTTTTCAACTGAATAGTTGCCAGAAAAGGAAGAAAATGGCATTGTTCAAAGATATGACTCTCCATTCAATTATGTGTTGAAGCAAGTGTCCGAACAGACAGTAAGAACAAAAATATCTGATTTTGTGCTTATTAGGCTGATTCTGGTCTTATCATTTGCAGGGTATGTTAGGGTACTCGTACTTGTTACATACATGCAAAAATCCGATTTTTGATGATTTTTTCGAGTTTATACTTTAGTAAATCACTAATAGTGCCTTTAAGTTGTAAAATATGGAGATGTAGAGATGAACCACTGATTAAATCAGGTTTAAGAAACATAACTTTATATTACGATTGATCAACTTGAACTGTTGAAATGAACACAGGGTAAAAAAAAACTAACTTGGAGATAGGGTTAATTATACTAGAGACAAACTGTAGGTTAAATCAGGTTCAAGAAACTTCAGATATTCTTTGGTCAATTACACTAAACATTACACCCTGTTTTTACAATATAAGTGATAATGACATCCAAAACAGTGACTTGCGGCTACAGGAATCCGTACCATTCCCTACGCACTATAAACAGCCCGCGAGCCAGCGACATCAAACCTCGCAGTGCAAATTGTACGTGAGTTAACAGGCAATTGAAATTCAGATTGACCACTGTTTAAACAGGAAAAAAGGGCCTCATCTGAACACACTCAGATCAGAAATCATAAAGATGTTAATTTGCGATCATTACACCTTCTGGGTGCGGGCTTATATGTGCAGAAGCTATGCCCCATATTTGGTATTTTCTGAGAAGTATTTCGGACATACTTGATAAATATCTCACCAACTAACAGTTCCATTACTTGTCTGTAATGTTTTAAAACCTAGAAATTAACTGAAATGGTGTAGCAACAGAACGAGTGTTTTCCAATACGAATTTTCAACGTGATCTCCTTTTCTTTCGCTCTCAAGAACGAATTTTACTTTATTTAGAAAACGTCCCGTTGACAGGATTTTACCCCTGTAGCGATGGCAGCCATGGAGTCTAGTGTTAGGAGTTGACCTGCCATATGACAGTAAGGGCAGAGCTAAGACAGATATGTAAGGACAGGATTGAGCAAGAAGGCGTATCATGGAGCATAGCTGCCTCTTGGCTAAATGATTAACAATGTAAACCTGATGTGTCTTCTAAGGTGGGGAACTTAGCAGCGGACATGATAACATTTGATCTCTGTGGGGTGCCTGCCTGAAAGTAGGAGAAAGTACATAATGGAGGACATGCCACAATTATTTGGGGGGTTGTGAGAGAGTGGCGATGTTGTACATGCTAACAAACGGTTTTTATTGGTGAAGAGGGTAAGGATTAAAGGTAGATGATGGCCAACAACCTTTCCTTATTCTAGAGGAATGATTAGTGAATGATGTGAACCTTATAAAATGATCTGGAAAGCAGTGAACAGGTGGGTGGTGGTGGGGGTGGGGTCAGGTGCAACCCCAACGGGCTTTTGACAGGGGAAAAAAAGCTTAAACTCATGCTAAATCAGCCCTTTTTTGTGCTCACTGGGAAATTTTCCTTCAAACCAGGAAAATCTGCCTTAAAATCTCTCCCAGGTCCAACCGGGAAATTTTGCCTCAAACCTGCAAATTTTCCCCCTCTGTCAAGTGACAAGTGACCCCTGTTATGCCCCTGCTGAAAGTCTGACTTAAGTGAAAGATTGTGAACCTCATTAAAATGATCTTAAATTCAAGACTTTTGCTGATTATATTAACCCAATTAAAGTGATCTTAAAGTATGACTTTAAAAATGATCTTGAATTAGAAATATCTGCTTACGAATGAAAAGAAAGGGTGTTGTATTTGAAACTGGACTCTCTTTAGGATAATTGAAACGTCGGCACTATCATTGGTTTTGCCCCTGTTCGTCCACTTAAAAATAAACCAATATTGCCTTGGCTTCAATCTGTCGCAAAACGAGTAACCGTTCCAAAAATCACACCTTTATTCTTAAATGTAATTATCTCGATGGCAGCTTTTCTGTTTCTGGAGAATCTAAATCCACTGGCCTGACCTTGACACTATAAGTCCACGTACCTAGATAATGTTCAGGTCACTACTGCCAGGCCCGAGGCGACCGAGATCATGTATGCTGTCTACAGGGATGAAGACGGGCCTGAAGAGTAAAGCCTGAATGGCTTGAAAAAAGTGTGTGAATTTAAGCTAAAGCCTCCAAAACGGGCTGAAAATAAATAAATTGCGGAAATTTGGAGCAACACGAGGGCTGAATCAGGGGCATGTCTGAAAAACTTACATCCTGTGTCTACATGTCATCTTCAACCACTGTAAGTCAGGTTGTAAATACGCTATTATAATGCACACACACTGTAATGTCACATTCAAACGATGGCTATGGTTACAACATTATTGCCAAAAAAATTGTGGTGTTTTTACAATATAATCGCTTCTAATTTTGGGTTAAGATTGACCTGTGGCAGCACACCCTACCTACGCTGCAGCCTGTCATTGTCAGCTGCTTAAAGGGGAGACCCGATTTAAGTCTAAAAGTTTTTTCATCTTGATATGAAGGACCTTCACCCCAAACCTCCGTAAAGTTTCAACCAATATCTCAACCCGTTTTGATTAAGAGCTAAATGTGATTTTACAATCCCCATAGAGTACTGTGTAAAAGTAATTATTGGTCAACCAAAAGGGGGCACTTTGCCATTAACATCCAAACCACAAAACATCCTTAGCCCTAAATTTTACAGGGTTAAATGAGAAAAATAGTAGGCTTTCTCTGATACCATATGAACAACTTTTTCCGGGAAAATCTGGGATCCCTGGGACAAGGCTATTAGCGACCGGGACATGGACCGTAAAGTTAATTGAGACAATATTTATAATGCACACATAAGCATGTCACATTCAAATGTTTTACAAGATGATAGCTGTGTTAATTTGGGGTTATGTTTTGACCCGTGTTAGCCGGCACAGCTAGAGGCACATCCCTAACCAAGCCGCATCCTGTCATTGTTAACTTGCTTAAGTTACAATATTCAGTATTCATATATGTGTGACTCATTCTAAAGATGATTGGGATAGATAGTGACAAATTAAGGCAGATTTCACAATATGATTGGATTACAGGGTGTCCCAACAAAATGTTTGCCATCATTTTTAATGCAATTCAATGGCCCCTACTGGTTTAGGAAGGTCAAGTATAATCTCAAGCATTACCTCCACTCCCAAGTTTCACATTAAGAATACGCTCACATTCAGTACAGATGCTACAACCACAACTTTTTCATTATAAATTTCATGTAGAATTTACATCATGTCTGCATTCATGCAGCCACTTGAAACCACAACCACTGCCTTCCATTCTAAGTTTCATGGAACACACTTCACATTCAGGATAGCTCCATTCCAAGTTTAATGGTATTAAGGCACTCACCCATTCAGTTTATAGACCACTACGGGCACTGGCCAAGTTTTCCAAGTTTTGTTGTTGGAACACAACTAACCAGGAGCGGATTGATTTTTAAGGGAACCCCCGGCATGACACCCCCTATTTTTGCAGACGCCCAGGGCCCGGACATGGCTTTTTGTGGCCAGGTTTTGCTGCTGCTACAGCATTAAGTGGTGATGAGAATGTATATAATGTGTTGGTGTTGGGCTGTTTTATTTCAGGTCACCCCCACCTCACTCTTTAGAATTTTAACGACTGTAAAAAAATGTGTTGGCATGAAGACTTAACTGGCCGCCCCTCTATAAGATTCCGTGGATCCACCCCTGCTCATATTCAGTGCAGCTAATGCAGCTATTCCAAGTTTATGATAGGAACACACTTACACTCAGTGAAAAGCCACGACAAACTACGGGAATGGTTAGTCGGTGACGTATGCGGGCGGGAGTTATGGGCAGAGTTAGGGTGGCCATGGGCGAGTACTGTTCGACAATGGTTTGTGAGTTACTTTAGGCCAATTGGGCGAGTTACTGTTGGGACCAATGGCGCGAGTTACTGTTAGGCCAGATCGGCGAGTTAATGTTGGGACCAATGGGCGAGTTATGATTGCGACCAATTGGCGAGTTATGACCGAAACCATATTTACTTGGTTTTTGTTTGATTTATGTTTTACTGATTTGCTTATTCTATTTTATTCATTTTGGGACCAAAGGGTAGTGGAAAAAAATAAAGTTGGGAAATTATTTTAATACATTCCAAAACAGTAACACCGAACAGTAACCAGTAACCGCCCATTGGTCTAACAGTAGCTCGCCCAATGGTATCACAGTTTTAAACTCGCCCAATCGTCTAACAGTAACTCGCCCACTGGTGTAACAGTAACTCGCCCATGGTCTAACAGTAACTCGCCCACTGGTCTAGTCTAACAGTAACTCGGCCAATGGCCTAACAGTAACTAGCCCATTGGTCTAACAGTAACTCGCCCAATGGTATTCTAACGTAACTCGCCCACTGGTCTACAAGTAACTCGCCATTGGTCTCAACAGTAACTCGCCCACTGGTCATGGTCTAACAGTAACTCGCCCACTGGTCTGACAGTAAACTCGAACACTGGTCTACGTAACGTCGCCCACGGGTTCTAACAGTATTAGCCACACAAGCCGGCTGTGGGTTCATACGTTGCCTTCATCCTACCCTATAGTGCTACTCCTGAGAATATATCAGCAAGTGACGTTTCAGCTCATAATACAATTTGGTACAGTTCTAAACAGTAAATCGCCCAATTGGTCTACACAGTTACTCGCCACATTGGTCTAACAGTAACTCGCCATTGGTCTAAACCGGACTTCGCCCAAGGTCTAACAGTTGAAGCACCCCACTGTCTAACAGTAACTCCCAACTGGTCTAACAGTAACTAGCCCAAGGGTTCTAAAAGTAACTCGCCCAATGGTTTAACAGTAACTCGCCATAACTCGCGCAGCCACATTAAATCGTCCGATTATCATCCACACAAACTAAGCAATGCAATCACTGCCCCACAGCTCGTTCTGATCTCTGCTCATTTTCTCATGCCATACATATAGTTCCCCCCTCCCAGAAAGCAGCATTAAAAAATTCCATTATGTGGCTTATGTTGCATATTTCTTAAATACCGTACAGCCCGTACAGGTAACCTTGAATTAATACTTAATATGGTTAATTTGACCAGAAATGGCGCAAGAAAAGACAGGGAGACTTTTAGACACCTGGCATTTTAGTTACTGATGCAGTACACTTGGACCTTAGCACAGAGACATATCTTTATCATGACCAAAATCATGTCAATCGTCAAGCAGTGTAAATTTCGTAGTGTGATATGATATTCATTTAATGCATGTGCTGCAAATATCATATTGCAAATTGATGATTTAAATAAACAGCCGAAGGGAATTTATATTGATGTGGTGTGACTAAGTGTTTTCACTATAAGATGAAACGACCTTGATAAAGTACATGAGTTAACACTAGAGGAAAACCAATGTCATAATGCTACCCTGGGGTAAAAAATACTATAGTTTAATCAGCTGTGAAAATGTAAGCAATTTTCATGGCTGATGCCCTGGGTTAATTCGTGTTTAATTGAATCAAGGTTAGTAGTACGGCTGAGTGTGATTGATGTTATTTTTAGGTTGAAGAGCTCGCGTCATACCGCGTTTTTTTTTTGCTACGTTCGCGCGAGCCTGCCAGCGTTGCGTCTCGTTGCGTTTGGTCGTTGCGTTCAACGGGTTGTTCGATGTTGTCACTGGGTGGTATGAACAGCCTTGGTTGTATTTAAGCTGTAAAAACATCGTGGAAATGTCGTAAAGAGACCCCTTAAATGATAAGCTGTTTAAGAATTGAGAATAAAAGGTATGATTTTGGGAACCGGGACTCCCTTTACGACGGAATTGAAACCCGGCGACACCATTATTTTTCGTGGAAGAACTCGGTCCTCCGGCCCTGTTCTTCCACTTAAAAATAATGTATCGCCTTGGGTTCTCAATTCGTCGTAAAGAGAGTACCGGTTCCCCAAAACCATACCTTTTATTCTCTTACGATAGCTATTATAGTATGTTTTGCCACAACTTGGAACATCTCCTCTTATACGTAGGCATATAAGAAAAAAAAATGGGCAGAAAATGGGGTCATGTTCCACTGACACTGAACAGAGTATATAAATGCACTATTGTTGAGAAAGATTTTGATGAATTAACCTGGGTAATCAGTTTTTTTTGTCCTCCTACTTCTTTTTCAAGTGTCATTTAATAAAGATATGCCTTTACTTGATTGATGAATTGGTTACCATGAGATCATGTAGCCACTTGGAAAAATTTTAACAGTCTTATATTTGACATGAAAAATTATTGTTTTAACTTGAGGTGGTAATTGGTTTTTATAACAATAAAAACCTTCTCACTCTATCTCCACTTGGTACTTTTCTCTTTTTTTTTCAATAAAGCTTTCTTTGCTATCACGATATCACTAATTACCTAAAGAGGTTAAATTAACCCCTGTGGTACTACCAACAAGAGAAGATTTCAGTAGCTTCCCCACAATGCATTGCTTCCAATGGAGGTTTTTGTACAGATATCTGATGTGGATCGTTGAGTGATTGAAACATGGCTAAATTGACAGTACTGATCACAAACTGGATTTTAAGAGTGTTTCATCTCTAACGATACACATGACACCTGTTACAAAAAACTGAGCCAATGGACGCACTGAATTTGTGGGAAGTACTGGATCTTCTCTGTACTACCGGCCCTATCGATTCATCATCTAAGCACTATTTTGATTGGTTATGGAGGTGGTATATCATGTTATCAGGCAAATCGAGATGACTTTAAGAATGTTGGTCATGGTTTACACAGAGATAAAGACAAGCACTATTTTGATTTGTTAACAGAGGGCTAGTCTCATTTGTGTCCTGTAATGAGCTAATCAGACAGATTGTATTATAGGTGGTAGTGTCCAGGAGTTTTTGAGTGTGAATCTTTGATTTCCTATTCCAAGAAAAAAACTAAGACCAGTACTCATACATAGGGCAGGAGGAGTCAAGCATCCTAAACCAGTTTTTTTGGGGGGGGGGGGCTCTCCCATCTTGAAAGCACCCTTGGAAAGGCTTTCTTTGAAGAAAAACAAAACAAAGTTATGCCCTTTTAACTGAATAATTCTTGGTTTGAAATCAGATATGGAATTTTAGTATGGTTACATTGGAATAAACATTTAAAAGCTCCCTAAATGATTTTGGGGAACTTTTAGCAAAGAAACCATTTCGTTATCGTGGGATTTTAGTACACAACACAATATGCTTACCTCCAAGAAGTACATTTTAACTTCTCATTCTGAAAAATAATTATTTCCAAAACATTACAAAATTTAATGTTTTTCAAGAGGGGTCCACACTAGGCACCGGAGTTTTGCGCGATTTAAAATGGCCAAAATGCGCGTGGCCCCGTATTTTAAAAAGCGCGAAAATGCGCGATTTTTAAAGTCAAATATAAAAAAAATCGCGGCGAAAATGCGTTTCCTTATTGTTTGCCCTACTAGTCCAACCAGGAACACGAAAAAGTCTTGCAAAAAAAATACTCACACTTCCAAAGTTGACTTCCTATTTCTTACTTTTTCTCGGCTGAAAAATTACAAGAAAGAACATCATATAACCTGTTATTTTTCCCTTAGTATCC
This sequence comes from Ophioderma brevispina, assembly GCA_023653785.1. NCBI lineage: Eukaryota > Metazoa > Echinodermata > Ophiuroidea > Amphilepidida > Ophiodermatidae > Ophioderma > Ophioderma brevispina. Next base: position 19,876 of record JAMKCH010084907.1, on the reverse strand, counting down.
GAATACAATATTTGAATCAGATGTAGATGGCCGCTGCCGCGGATGAGGCCCTTTGTGCATTAAATCAACGACGAATAATTTACTTTCGCACGTTGGATTGGGGAATCCCCGGTCTCGGATGACGTGTGGATCGCGTGACGGGTTTCCACTCTTGCCCCTGAATGTGTGGGAAGATGTTGTTTCATCTCTTCGATCACCTACAGATTTCCAGTCCGGGAAAATACCTTCTACCGCGGACAAAGTCCGAATTTGTTTAATTCCGAAGAGATTATTATACCATGGATAACCAAGTATGAACAAAGACCCGATACCGCGCGTTGATTAGCTTGGAAAATACACCAAAATTGCTCATTTAATACCTGGGAAAATAGGTGGGTCATCCGTGTTCAACTAAGTAATGGTTAGAAAACGGTAGGGGTTCTAGCTAGGAATTTATTTATACATTTGGACTATATTTTGCACTATTGGAAGCTTTGTGAGTCATCAATTTTCGACGACGTTTGCCATAATAATGATTTTAATAATCAATTTGTGTTTGTTATTGGACAAATTAAACATTAAAAAAGGTGTTTTTTTACAAAAATCATGAAAATTCGCGATGGACAACAAAATTGTGATAGACCCAAAAATTTTGCGCGTTTTGCGCGTTTTGCGCGATTGCGCAAAACTCCGGTGCCTCGGTCCACACACATGAAATAAAAGAATAAAGGGTTCACCTAATGGCATATGTCGTTTGCCATCCGTATTTGTGAGTTGGGACACAGGTAACATGAGGTCACCAAGGTCACCAACATGTGCGGACATCACCCAAAGAGCATGGTATCAAAGGTGTCATGAAAAAATTATCGACCACGTGTGGAAAACCCCAAAGCCCAATTTGATAAATTTGACCATTTTTGAGCCATGACCTATAATTACCTCTAGCCTGAGGCCTTGACCCCACTTTGAGAGGGGTAAATTTGGGCATTGCCAAGGACCATAACAAGGGATAGGCATAAATGTGTGCTGTATTTGGAGAGAGTGGGCAAATATTTTGAAATTTCATTCTGTAACCTGGAGATGGCCAGCACACTCAAGTGTTGTGGAGAAAACCCCACATGTGCATTAGCGGACTTGAACTGGCAACCTCTGTATTAATAGTGATGGCACTCTATCATTAAGCCAACAAGCCAGGGTTGGTTAGGAAAGCTAGGAATGTGGATCCTTTTGGACCTAAAACTATAGATGATATCATCGGCTCTCTACTTGTAACATTCAGATTAAAAATTTTAAAAGTTTTAAATGTTTAACTACTTATCTCCAGGTAGACAAGGTTGTGTATATTTATTAACCTTTTACACCCTGTCTACCTGGAAACTACAGTAGTAAAATTTCAATAAAAATAAATAATGAAATGGTGTGAAAACCGTCAAAGGTGAAAACAGCTCTAAAAGAAAACCTAGAGAATCAACACTCCCAAATTTGTGCTTGAAAAAAAGACCAACTTGTTCAGGGCAGCATTCCCTCTCTCCGTGCTCTCCAACACCTGTTCTCGCTCACGTCTTTACCTAAGCCTCTAATCAAAACACAAGTAGCATTTTGAAATACTGAATATTTACTGAGCCTCTAACATTCAAAGTAAACCTGTTTTTTCCCTACTACCACCACAAACCAAGGATGAGCTCCAATTCCACAAAACCAAACACATAGGAATTCAACACCAAGTAATATGCTCTATAGATTCATATTGATACGCATGCATTTGACCAATTCTATTTCATGTCACGAATCTTTACAAAAGCCCCCACTGTCTTGAGATAGCACGCCCCATAGATTGTGAGATGCTCTTAACATACAAACCTAGTTTCCAATGTCCTTCTTGTCACTCTTTGCAATTCCCTATCAGCACTGCCACCGTCTTACCAATCAGATTTACATCTTGCCTTTAACGCTTTGCACTCGGCTTAAGTATCTTCTAAGAAATCCACAGTCGGTCGTCATCTTATTGGCTCGCTACACGCCATCTTAAGAAACACCAATAGAAGACTTAGCATGTTGGACTCAGAATGCATTTTTATGCCAATTTCAAATATGGTAATGAACGTACACTATTTTGATTTGAACATTTTTTGTTGCAATATTGAGGGAAAAAAGCAAAATTTCCACCCAATTCGAGGTAAACAGCATGGAAAACATTAATGAAATGAACCACTACAATCGCTCATTTGGCGCAAAGGTAGGAAGTTCCGGTTAAAAACATAAGGATGCTGGAAAGAATTTTGCATCCTTTCAGAAGTAGATATGATGTAGAATGTATGTTATGATTACATAAAGCATATCCTGTATGCTGTCTGGAAATCAAACAAGTGCCCATTTACAATTTCATCCAGGAAACAGTCTTGTAAGAGTAAAGCGGTCAAAATGGTCTATTTGACTGCTTAATGTTACTCAAACTAGGACAGTCTATACAGCAAATTTGGGATATTTTTCAGAGTAACAAGCAGAGACTAAGTTGTCATTGTTATAAGCAGTTGGCCCGCAGTTGGTAACAGCAACTGACAAGTCCCCCCAAAACCAGGTGTATTGTACCCCCAAAACCTGGTGTATTGTACCCCCACCCCATCCCACCCCGGGGTACTCAAAACAAATAACCATACGGGGACATGCTGCAAACATGAGTCTCACTTTCAGCCTTCTGGTATATCAATGACCCCTTTTTTGTGCCATTAGAGCAATGAGTCGGGTTTTCTTCTATTTTTTTTCAAATTTGTTGGAAAATTAGTCAAATTTTCTCAATCGGAAGCCACAATTTTGGGAAATTAGTCCAATTTACTCAATTCTGAAGCCAAAATTGTTCACATTTGCTAAAAAGGGCAAAATTTTGAGGAAAAAATGGCAAATTTATGTTAAATTTTAATTTTTTATTTTTTTGTTAACACATTTCTTCAATTGCTATGGGTCCCTTTTTTTCATTCTCTTCTATGCAAAACCAGGCATCACTGACATGCATTAGCCTATAATAATGCCATTCAAAGACAACAACAACCTCCTTTAAAGGTACCTTTATTATTATTTATAATAGAAAGGCACGATTATACAATTTTTGTTTAGACTGGTTAAAAAATTAGCATTCAGAAAATAGATTTGTTTAAAATTGTCAATTCTATAGGACATTATTTTTATTTACAAGACACGCCATGCCCACCCTTTCAAATTTGCCGGGAAGGAGCTTCCTAGATTCCATTTTCCCCCCCACTATGTTCAGAACTGCAAAATGTCCATAAAAATGTTGTGGTAAATTCAACACAAATGGAGAATATTTGGTACTGTACAACAATGGCATAAATGCTGAAAATCAAATGTAATACTTACAGGTCTCTAATAAATGCCCCCCCCCCCCATCCTGGAGGTAAAAAGCGGTTTCTTCCTCAGAAGCAAGGATGGGATAATCCCTTATTAAACAATCACCTAACTTCCCACATGACATTATTTTATAAATTCTAGTCATTTTTTAGTGGCCATGCTTCCTGCTCCTGATTTTTCCACATCCTTGCAATCCCAGGGCATACACTATGAACAATATGGTATGTTACAAGATGACATTCACATTTTGCCTATTTTAGTCTCCGCAGAAGAATCGTGGCTAGCATATTAGATACCCACCACGTACATAAAGCGTTCAGCGTAAGACACAGCGTATGTGCTTGCATCTCATTTAGAGATCTGCGCAAATACGCCCATACATAACCAAGTTGCTCCAAGTGTTCCAAGCTGGCCAAGATTTATTTGCAGTAACTGTAGTTCATAACTTAACATTCATAAAACTGACAGAATATTACTTTAACATTTGACTCATTAGGCTTAAAAGATGTACTACACAATACATATCCAACTTCTCAAGGAAAGTACTACAGTTGAGAAAATTTAGCAAATCCCTCCAAACAAAGGCTAGACCAGCTGAAGGGCCAGAGAATTCCAAACACATTTGAATGTATTTGAGGGGCAAATACACCTGAAATTCATGTTTCCCATTATATTTTTAGAACAAGTCAAGGGCCAAAATCAATGGTTGGCGGGCCAGATTTGGCCCGCAGGCTGCCTATTGAGAACCCCTGGGCTAGACTCCTGCACACCCTCTTCATGTGGTGTACCTTAAAGAGTGTAAAGCCATAAATGGCCATTCGGCTGCTTTCAGAATAGACTAATAACCCATATTACCACTCTATCATCTGGCATATAAAGTCTAACAAACAACTCCACATGGAGTAAACACCATCAGAAAGTGTACCAGATCTAAATACCAAAGGCAACTGCACTCATCTTGACAAAAATACCTACTTTTAACTGCGATTAAAAAGCATCTCATTGCAGGTTTCTATGGCAACAGGGTAACAAAAAGCTCCCAATTTAGCAATTCACTATTTACCAATCAATTGTCAAGAAAGGATTGATGATTCATCGATTGAAGCTGTTGCTCATATGTGCATGCGGGGTGTTTGTGTATGCATGTATGTGGTATGTGTGCGCCTGGTGTGCGAGTGTCTGTAGACAACCCCCTGACTTTTCCCTAGATGTATCTTTAGGGGCTAATCCCGGCTTTTCTGGGTCAAAATTGTACATCGTTTAAGATTTGCATTCTCTCGCATTTTCTTAACCTGTCAGCGAAGAAGAAAAGGCAAATCGGGAGAATTTCACTTGGAAATGTCATTTCACCCTGTGCTGCCGTCGCACAAAATCCGATAAAATGCAGTCGCTGGGATTATATCCTCAAGTCTTGATATACAGTATGTTCAAGAAAAAAGTTGCTGTATAGAAATTAAAGCCATTCTATAATGTAGTGCAAATTCTTCCTAGTATGGCAAAAGGTATAGCTTATATTTGACAACAATATAAATTTGAGTTGAAGACTGTGGTTAACTTTTGGCAAAGATTTTTGAAAGCCCACTACCAGTTTGTTGACTTTTAATGGGCAAACCACTGATGTTGATCAGAAAACTTATGGAAGGTTAGATTTTTTCTTGAGACATACCATACCTTGCTAAAATAAGGCCAATGCAGAGCCGTTTTGCCTACATAGTGAGTAAACTATATGGGACGTTCAAATGGAACTTTCAGAGGGGAGTCGTGTAAGGTTGCTGTCATAAATGACTGCTAATAGTGACTGATGACACGGCTGAAAAGCCGGCTGATTTCAAAGAGCAACTTATGCTCTGCTAAGTAGTGCTAATGAGTGTTTTTGCACTATTTGTGCCATAAATTGGCAGCCATTTTGACAAAAGGAAGATGGAAGTCGCCTTCAGCTGCGCTTGTTTATCTTAATTTACCCCGAGTAAGAGCGAGCAAAGTTAAAAGGACACAAATGTGTGGCGTAGGCGTAAAGTTAGTGTGCACTGTTTCAAACATCATAGTGCACACAACAGGTTATTCTCCTGTGATAAGCTTTGCTTTCAAAACAGTATTATTAAAACTTTTTTCTAGAAAGCTTTTGTTCTTCTTTCATATAAACAAGATCACAAAAATTTTTTAGACAAGATTTAGGGTTTGGTTTTAGGATTAGGGTTATAGTTTAGAGAGTTAGGTTTAGCATTAGGGTAATGGGTCATGGTTCAAATTAGGATTATTAAAGAAAACTGGCATGTTTACACAAAGATAAGACCGAAGTTTCAAATGAACTAACAATGAACACCATAAAATCTGAAACAAGAAAATCTGAAAGTTTGTGTTGTTTTTGAAGGAAACAAAAAATATTGCAAATTGAACTTTTTTCAGATGTATTTCAACAAATTTCATGATGGTAGACAAGGGTAGACATTTGTCTTCCGTCATGAATTTTGTCTCGAAAAAGTTCAATTTTTAAGATTTTATTTTATTGTTTTCTTGAAAAAAAAACTTTTAAAGATTTTGTTTTAGATTTTACCCTAAAATTTTGAATTTAGCTATAATCTTATCTGTTATTTCACATATATAAAAAACATGCACTGGAATTGTATGTCCTGAAGTTGTAATACTCTCAAGGAAATACCAAAGAGAGACAAGCTGAAGGCACTCATTTTTTGGTCTTGTGGAAATTTTGACAATAACAAAATCTGTTAACACCCATGGTTTCTTAAACCATAAAGCCTTTTCATCTTCTTGTTGCACATAAACCACAATAACTCTTTACCACACCTCAATGGAGCACACTTTTGGTGCCTTACTCTCCAGTGACATTTTGAGTTCAAGCATTCTGTTTTATCAAACCTTGGTAAGGCCACTGTGCAAAGCCGGATTTTCTGTCAAGCTATCACAGACGTTCACAAGAAAATTTCCAAGACACTCATGCTATCATAAATGACTCCTAATAGAGATGAATGATGTTGTTGCTAAGCCGGTCATTCTTCTAAGAGCATCTCCTCCTTGGCCAACACTCATAATATGTGTTTTTGTCGTTTATGTGACATAAATTGACTGGCACTTTAACCGAGGAAAATGGCAAGTCACCTTCAGCGAGAGTAAGTCATCTCAATTTACCAAGGAAAAATGGCGCGAAGGAAAGACAGCCACGAACACATCAGTTATAGTTAGTGTACATTGTTTCAAATACCAGAGAGCTAGATGTAACGTCACTTTTCCCCCACGGTTTAAAACTAGTCTATATCTTCATTTTCATACTTTTTCCTTAAAGTTTTCAATAAAATAACATTATTATGGCAATGTGATAACATTATTATGGTATGAAAATTTACTCTGAAAGTTCACTTAAAACTCTCTGAAATTTTGAACTTAATCCCATATATAATTTTTCTTTAAACTCTCACAGTACACAACTGGATAAAATGCAAAAGAAGTTATATATCCTGAAGTCTCAAAAGGCTTTGAAGAAAATAAGGTCAATAAAAGCTGTATTGCCTCTATGTGCGATGAACTATCTGGGACGTTCACACGGAACTTTCACTGCGTTCTTATAATGTTTCTGTCATACACAACTCCCTAATAATGATGGATGATATTGTTATGATACTGGTTATCTTATCCTTGATTAAGTACCCCTAATGTGTGTTTTTGCACTGTAAGTGGCCTGCCATGTTAATAGAGAAAAATGGTATGGGAAGCTTTAATAATATCATGTTGTGGTTTTTCTCTTTTAAATTTCAGAATAGCAGATTGTGCTAAGTATAAAAGGCTAACTAATGCATCAATTACGGTGTGTGAAGATTGATTTAATTGTGGCGGTGCGTGCAGCACATCATTTTCAACTCTTCACTTACTGTCAGGACATGCTGTTCTATTTGGAAAGGGAATACAGTAACTAAATCTTTGAAGGATTACAATAAATATCTTACTTTTTCACCTCATCTCTTGCTTTTTCACTTACACACTTAGTCAATCACACTCTCTCCTAATACACACATGCATGGACACACACACCCACTTCCACACTCAGCGTTGCCAACACCATGCTTTACGCGCCCAATTGGGCTACTTTTGAACGTCAAAAAGTGCTTCCAAAGTTCTCTTTTCGGTGGGTGCCGTGGGTAGCAGCAATTTTTTCCCAAAGAAACCAATGGTTACTTTAAGGTAAAATTGGGCTATACATTTTGCCCTCTGGTGCCACGCCTAACCAAAATTTTTGCTGGCAATACTGTTCACACTCTGGTCACTATTTCCGAGGCATCTATGCAAATAGACATACTTATGTGCAAAACATAATGTGTCACAGTATATATCGTTACTGTAAAGGGTGAAATGTACATACTAAATAATTGCTTGTGCAAACATCATCCGTCAACCACACCCTTTTTTAACCACAATGCGAATGCCCAACAGTAACATAAAACAATTCTGCAAGACTGTAGTTTCACATTTTGTTGACTGCTAGGCCAACACACTGTGCCTTCACTGTATAATTGCATCTATATCATCTTCATTGCTCAATGTCCAATCAGTTTTCAGGATAGTTATGGAAGATTTGTCACAGACAATACAGAAAAACACACCACACACAATTGAGAAAAGGCTTTGCTTTACAGTCCCCAAGGAGAGGGCGCTCCATAGCACATTGAGTACATGGTCTTTGGATGTAGCAAACTAACTTGAAATAAAGCAATTAAGCCTTGATGAAAGGCTAATTAATGATTCGAGTTTTACAAAAATCTAATTTGGCATTTTTTGAGGCTATAAATCAGGAAATGCCCCTTTAAATGACCTTACAGCAATTATTAGGGGATAAAATTTGCACAAATGCAAGTGTTTTTAAACCAATTTTCACAAAAAAAATTAGAATTACCTGAACAGCATCATCAACCAAATCAAGTATATTATGTATATTATACTTTAACACTCACCACTGTCTATTCACAGTGGTCGTGAGAAACCAACAAGAACTGAGAGTGCCCCTCTCATTGGGATGGCACTTCCCAAGGTTGCCCATTTTGGACCTCTCTCTGCATTGAACAAGATACCCAAATCACCCCGGAATTCAATCAATTTTTACATATCAGCATGTAGGTCAGACTCTTTTTATCGGTAGCTAGCTCAAACTCCTCAATTAACGTGCCATGCAGTGTAAACTTTTACCAAATTGATGCAAATTGTGCATTCCTTTACTCTGATATTTCCATAATTTCAGACCTTTCACTCGCTAACTTTGAAATTTGCAAAAAATCAAATTTAGCCCGAGGTAAACTCAAATTACCATGCCAAGTAGGCATACGCTTACCCACCGCATCTTTGCTTTTGATTTCCTTCTTTTTATACTTTGAAATTGCTGGAAATTTAAACCTTCTGGTGAAGGCTGGAAGGTTGGATGGGAGAACTTGTATCAAGAGTTTGTCAACTTGATCAAGTTGCCGGCCAACTAAGTCTATGGGTCTTTTCACTAACACTGTCAAAATTTGCCTGATGCCATGGAAATTAAGACGTCAATTTTACATATAGAAAATACAAAATTATGAATTTCTTTAAGAGTAGATCAAATCTGCACATAAGATAAGTCAGGTCAGGTTTTCTTTAGGGCCTGTAAAGAAACCCTGCTAACCAGGACTACCTGTCCTAGGGCCGGGTTGTCGGCGGCTGAACCGTTACCCCCATCGGTTTCTAACGAAATCTGATGAGGGTAGCTGGACAAGGGTGACGGCTCTGGAGAGCTAATGGCGACCATCCAGCACATTGATGTCAGGAAGGGTGTACGGTCAATTTTTTCTCCAATAAATCCTCACACAGCAGTATTTATTGCTGTGAATGTGAGGTGAATCTGGCCACCAGTGATAGCAGGGATAAAACTGGATTTAAAACTTTGGTTTTACTACTACTACTAAGATAAGGCACTTTTGAAAGTCAGGAAGATGAGGCTGTGGATCCCAACATGCCTGTTTAACAAAAACTGTCACAAAAATCCTTCATGTGGTAACAATCCAAGATGGCAATGGACCCCATTACCTTACAATGTGTGTGAGCTTGGCAGCTACGGCTTTTTTTTCCCATTCAAGTATAATTTCCTGTTTTAACTTCATTGCCTATTGCCTACCCACAGAAATAGCACCTTACCACCCGGGGGGGGGGGGGGTACTCAGTTGGAAAAAGGGTGGTACAGATGTGTCGCCGATTGGGTAACATTTTCACGCCTTACTATAACAATGGGTCATTTTTCCCACAAGGCTACTATAAAGATTTTTTGGTCACTTTTTGAGGTCATTGCTACTATAAAATGGGTCAATTTTTCAATTTTTGGTTTTCCCGTTTACTATGAAAGGGTCAATTTTTCGGGATTTTGCTTCAAATCACAATGAAAAATGGTTGATTTTCTGATTTTTAGCAAGTTACTATGAAAATGGGACGATTTTGCTAAGATTACTATGAACATGGTTGGCGAATTTCAAAGCCAACTATATAAATGGGGTCAAAATTTCGGCAACCAACTATATAAATGGTTCATATTTTTGTACAATTTGGGCACTATAAACATTGGTGTCGATTTTTTTTACCCGGTGTGGCACGCACACCCGTACCCAATTTTGGGCGTGGTACCCCCCCCACCCCCGGGGCCGCTTACACAACCCACCTGCCAATAGGACATAACAAGCTCACAACCAATTACAACAAGCTGGATTGAAATCACTCCGTGGGAAATTTGTAAGAGTGTGAAGAAGGGATATAAAAAGGGAAGAAAATACTGTTTAAAAGCTTTGTGCAGGAGTGTGGGTTTTGTTCACAATTCTATTATACATTGAAAAAATCACAAATGTCCATGGGATTCAGATGCATATATCAGAAACAAACTACGTACTACTTATGGTATTGTGTGTCAAATGCTTAATAACATGATGTATGGCGGATTAATTTTCTAACATATACTTTGTACACAGAGCGAACAAACAACAAATAGGCCTCTGTTACATGTGAAACATGCACAAAAGGCTGGATTTCTCCCAAACGTCAAGCGATGAAGTATGATAGAATTAAAGGTGCATGTTACGATCGTCTTGGGACCCCCTGATTTACCCAGAAATTGTATCGATTTGATATCGGACGAAGACCATAATTTTTCTCATTGTCGTCTGAAATTTGAGCCTTCAAACCATTGCATTCTCATATAAACAAAATACCGACGAATTAATGGTTTAACCATCAATATTAGCAACAGTCATGAATTGGGCTTTGAGTGCGCATTATTGCTTCTACCATCAAAACACGCAAGTTTGTTTCCACGGTACTTGATGGGGCTATGTACAAGTGCCAGGGCTCTCATATCAAGTAAGAGAACCAGAGACATAAAATGGAACAAGCACTTTTAAATATAAAGTTGACAAAATCATGGTTAACTGTTTCAATATGCATGCTAAACTATGATGGAATTTACCTTTCAAGTACAGATCCAATCCACCCCACACCTCTCTATGTCCAAGTTAGAGTAGTATCATTTTGACACCAGTAATACCGCTCCTCGTACAATAACACAATCTATTCAATCAATCATGCTTGCCATTGCAACGTAAGCGACCTTCCTTATGAATCTGGCGACTAACCAGTCTAACAGTCTTCCTACAATTTTAAATCACCTTGTAGGCTTTTCATCACAAACATTCACAGAAAACAATAACCCAAACAGCATATATGTTAATTATTTGAACCATATGATTCTTGGGCCAAGATCATCAAGTGAACAACCAGCCACTCCGGATGGAGCGATAACTTGTCCAAACCTTGCTTTTCCAACTAGTCACTGCATTCTCATACCGGGGACACAAGTCAGTCGCAGTATATAGTGAATATTCCAAACTTTTCCGGTGCAAATCTGTTATCATAACTCCATTCCAGAAAAAGTAGTCAGGATGCATGCAGTACAGTGGTGTATACAGGTCACATAACTGTGCATCTAGAGATGGAGATCATTATTAGCGGAAGCAACCCATCTTTTTTATCAGAGGTCACCATATAGATCTATAATAACCACATGAAGGAAACACACAGAAATTCCTGCTCGCACATGCTAATATGATAAAACCCCAGATGAATGCGACTTCCCATCCCGCTACCCTTGGGAAGTTCAAGTTTATGTCAGCTTAAGTTGTGACAAATGGTAGAGAGGAAACACTTGGAGGAAAGGAAATTGCTCTAAATGTTGGTTTCACATTCGATGGACAGTGGCATTTGGCTGCGACAGGAATTAAGGTTGATCATGTTTGGGGATGTAACTAGAAACCGATTGACATTCATAGAGGGTAACAACCCTGTTGGTTAGACTGAATGTGCTTGAAATACCTGGTATTACTGAAAAGGTTGATTTTTTGACAGCAGAATATGAGAAATTTTTGGAAGAGTGACCTTGTAGGTCATACAGGAAGTAGGTCAAAGAAGGTTAATCCTCCTTCTTCGTCCATGAACATGTGGGAGCACAAAACAATTGCATTCAAGGGGTGACTCAATATGAATGCTGCCAACACAAAATATTGGGATTAGAGAAAAGCGGGGATTAGAGAAAGGACCCAAAAGAGAAAGGAAGGGCAGAGGAGACAGAGGGGAGAAGAGGGAACGGGAAGATGAACGACAGTGCATGCCAGAGGGCGAGGTCAGCCCCCCAATATCTGTGATTTCGTTGGTGGAGCCTGTCATGTCATGGCACTTGCAGGAGGATTCCTGGCAAAGCATTACGTTTGAAGTTCAATGGTCAGTGTAAATTTTTATAAACCATGCAAGAATTAGGGAGAGGGCATATTGATGCAGATGTGGGTTTGAAGAGAGTGGTGGACCGGTGGCGAAGGCGAATAATGTTCGTTGGTATGTTTTTAAGAAGGGTTTTGGTTGAGGTGGCGGTTTGAGGAGGAGGGATGTCAAAAAAAAACATGGAAGAGAGCAAGGGGGAGGAGGAGAGTAGGAGGGGTCGATTCATTAATCGGGCAAGTGGAGGGGAGGGAGGGAGGGAGGGATGGAGGGAGGGAGACGATTGTTACTAGTGTTGAGGTGAATCCGGCCACCCCCATTTTACGGGGGACAAAACCGGAATTTAAAAACTTTGGATTTACTATTTACTAATACTACAAGAATTAGCCCTGCAGAAGATAATATAAAGCCATATAAAAACAACAATTTTCAGGGGGCTTTGCCTCTGGAACCCCATCAGGGCCATAAGGAGGGCCTGGACTCGACCCGCTTCCGGGCGGTTCAGATGCGACACTGGGCCCCCAATATTAAATCCTAGCTATGCCACTGGATACAAGTACGAAGCATGAAGGACAGAAGAGAGAGAGAGAGAGAAAGGGAGGAAAGGAGAGAGGTGGGAGGTGAGAAAAGAAGGAAGAGTAAGAGAAAAAAAGAGGGGACAAAGGATGGAAAGAGTGTACAGGAAAGGGCATGTTGATTTTTGTGTGTTCATGTACATATGTTGGTGAATACAGTGACAGATTTACCAGCACCACTTTAAATTCATTGTCAAAACTTGACATTTCTTTTGCAATACATCAGAGTTTGTTACACCATTGAATTTTCTGTGTGGACAGACATTTTTCAGAACTGAGTCGGAACAAGCACACCAAGCAATGAGGTGCCTCTATTGAATGAGGATGGGTCATTTTAGATCTAGGTTACATTGGCTAATAATATCCAATGTCCTGCAGTGTGTCCAGAGCAAACATCAATAGCGCATATGCATTTGGGACTGGTGTCACACGCACAGGCTGGACTTGAACAAATAAGGCAAACGGGATGTTATTGACCGTAATTTTCAAGTCGGAACTAGAACAAGTGGCATACAAGTCTGTACCAATGTGTGTTACACGTGCACGGCGTGTTATGCTTACAAAATAGTAACTTTAATCTCTCTTTCCCCCTTTCTATATATTTTTGGTGGGGTTGGTTTATTTATGTTGCTGGTTTCCTTCTGAGCACTAAACCACTAAACTTTCACACAACATATCTGATTGGATAATTACATCATGTATTCATTTCAATGACCAATTAAAATGCAGCTTACAAATATTTTAAGCTCTAGCCCTCTTCAGCCCTACCACCATTTCTTACCGCATTGCTGAATGGCTCAAAGAATCATGTTAAGTTCCGCTGCGACCAATCGGCAGGTACATGCTCATGGGTGTTAAAATACAGAAAGAGTTCCATATGTACCCCCTTTAAAATTCTACAGGAAACAAATTATATTTATTTATGGCCTACACTAACAAAACCCCTAACCCTAAGGCCAAAAATAAGAATTTGTTACATGTTCAACTTTGAAGGGGGTACATGTGGAACTGCCTAAAACACAAATATATTCAGCATACTGTAAAACATGTTAATTTCGCGAGTAACAAGAATTCGCGAAATTAAATCCTCACTAAAATATTGCCCAAGTATATCAGCATCACCACAAAATTAAAAATTCATGAAATTTAATACTCGCGAAAAAAGTACCTGCGAAATTATGTTTTACAGTAGTTAAGCACTAGCAAAAGACCTGCTTTACATTTCAAAATCCACTGACTTAAGTGCTACCTAGTATAGAAATAATAAAAATATACCAATATAAGTAAAACTTTACAATTCTTAAAGGTGCATTTCGTGATTTCAGCACCTTCTGTTTTATTCATTGATCACTAGTTATCATAGAGAAAAGCTTATTCTGAAAATTTGAGCTGATCCCGATCTTGCGGTTTTGTGTTATGAGCAATTGCTCGTTTCCCACGGTCCCATAGGCTACTGTGCTGTAATTTCTGTCCGTTTCCGGACAGAAAATACAAAATTGCAAATTTCTTACAGAAGCGACCGAATTTGCACGTAAGATTGGGCACACGTGGATTACTAAGGCTAACGGTTCAGATGATATAAAAATCAACATTTTTAGGTAAGTCGGGGGGACGAGGCTGTGGATCACGAAATGCCCCTTTAATGTTTTTTGACAATCTCAAATTTGAATACAAGATATGTTAAATCCTTACAGTGGCCCTAGAACAGAAGCTATTTGCTATCCTGTTTTATAAACTGCACCCACATCATCATCTCTATAGTGAATTTGTTCTTGTAGCCCAGAGCTCCTTGTACATGAAAAGTGACCCGGTCATTTTATTAACTTGAGTGATAGTCTACATTATGGTGATTGGCACTCTCTCACCAATTAATTACACCTTTAATCACTCAGGCTATTTGTAAGATATTACCATTCATTTGATGACATTTCAAGCCGTGTATAATTCAGTCTTGATTTCTTCAACCGGAATCTCCCTTCTCTGCGCCCTCGGGTCACTTACCAACCATTTTGCGCTTTTTTCAGCCACAATTAATGTTCGACGCCTCTGAAATGTGACAGAAATAATCAGGCCATCTCAGGCCCGAGTGGTCTTGAATAAGACCTGACCAGAAGTCAGGGGGGGTAGGACACGATCTGCTCGATTTGGGCTTTGGGGATTTCCAAACGGTAATTTGGGGAACTGCTACGTGCATTTGCTATGGCAGTGTCGGTCCCAGTGACATTAAAAAAATCATCTCTTAAACCTTTATTCAAAAGATCTTAGTAATATCATGATAAATTAAGAAAAAATTATTGACTTCAAAATCCGTCGGGGTTAGTGGATTAACCCCGCTGCAAAATAGTGTAATTTCCAATAACGGTCATTTAGATTTAAATATTCGTGACCAGGCCTAGTCTTTAGTCAAGCCTGTGTGTAACCGTTCGACATGCGTAAGAGCGCCCTCCTATCGTTAAGTCTTTGAAACAGACTAGCACCCGGAAGTTGATGCCGTTTTGAATTTGCTGTTGCTGTTAGGTTGGCATGTCCTACCCCCCCTGACCAGAAGCTTCATTTTGGAAGTGACCTCTCCCGGGGTTTCTTCTCCACTCTCTGTGATTGCTGCGAGTGGTCATGGTCAGTTTCTCTTTTAATTTGAAGAACTTATTAAGATACGGTAAAGAAATAGTCAATTGAATTGTATTACTGAGCTGGACCTTGATACCATGATAAATATTCTCTTTTTTCCATGATTGAATTGCCAGCATCCAGTGACCAAAATATTCCTTATGCTCATTTCACAGACAATATTTCAATATTTAACAGGGCGTAAGTGTGCAAAATTGAATTTCAAAATGGAAGAAAAATAGGTCAAATTTGTGAAAGAACCAGGATAAATCTGTAAATTCTCGATGAAGGCAAAGTAGAAATTGATCCAAATTTAAAGAAAATTTAAAAAATCAAGAGCACATATTCTTTGCCAATCAAATGGTGAAGTCACTTTGGATCAATTTTTTAAGTTCTTAAAATCGAAGACACCATTTTCCCTAGCTTTCATACAACCAAAATTAGCGTCAACTATTGTAGAGACTAGCGTTCTAGTTCAAGCAAGCATTGGAACATTGAAGGCACACCATTGCATTGTTAATTCAATATTTTGATGGTCAGTCTTGACGGCGAGGGTCGTGAGTGTTCTTGTTTGATACATTCTATTTGTCTGGGTTAGTTAGTGTTAACCCTCTATATGTAAAAGAGTGAAACTTGCAAAAAGGGGGAACTTTTGTAAACCACTCCAAAAATACTGAATATTAGTGCAAAAGAGTCATTTTCCAAAGATTATTTGCTTTTCTACTACTAAGATCTCAGGCAACATTGGCGAATTGTATTTTTAATTGTTCACAACCAATGGCAGCAAAAACTTCTCAATACTTTACCAAAGTATATATTCATTATTCACCAAATCAGAGAAACTGTTCCAAGATATGTCGGTATGAGGGTGGTTAGGAATGAAATAGCTGCCCCTTGTAGAATACCATATGTACAATTAACTTTTTTGTGACAAAATATCTAAAAAAATTTGATACTCTTCTAATTTGTCATTATATTTTGCTAATATTATTACGTACGCAACACAAAACAACACAATAACTACATCTCCACACACAAAAAAAAACACACAATACCACAATTTGAGTCTCATAAGGTGCGCTTACCGATTCTAAATACTACTAAAGGTGATCACCTCGCTTTCCTGGCGCTTATAGGGCTTTCTTGACAATCTTTTTAAAAATACTTGTTGGAAAATTGTTTCTTCACCCAATTTCCTGGCATTCGGAATTAGTAGCACACCCGTAAATGCAAACTTGTTCTGGCACAGCCCCAGATGGCACCTAGCCACCAAAATTTGAAGGATTGATGCAAACTATTCAGGTTTCTCTTGCGCTTAGAATTTTTTTATTCCTCCTAAATCTTTCAAGTCACCTCCCAGAAAAATAATGGACTTCTCCCTAAAAACCATGATTTAATGTACACATAACTTAGCATGTCGCATCGGTAATGGAAAGAGGCAATTCATACCAAAATCTCAGTTGTTGGATGGAGTGGGTGGTGGGTGAGAAGGACTTGCGGATCAAAGTATGTGCCCCTTTAAGTTGTGCCTAATTCCTATGCTTGCATCTCTTGTCAAATAGTGACATGAAACTGTATTAGAAATGGCAGTATTTGGGATACAATTTGATGCTCCCATCCCACAGCAAAGTCCACATTGACAAAATGTGATGAGAATTCTGATAAGGCATGCCAACTTGTGCATGCCTGATGTTGACCACAATTGCCATTTTCTCCTCTTGTCTGATATTAAAAACTCTCACCACGCCATATTCTAAAGTCAAGTTTTTTCCTCTCTTTGAGACGTGTGTGCTTTTTAAATGTCAACAACACATAATGACAAGGCAAAGAGAAAAGCGATGATGAATCCATAGACGAAAAGCGATATTTTCTGATTAAGGCTTAGTTTCAGCTCAAGTCGGCTAAAATTTATCAATACACTTTTTTTTTTTTTAATTTGTATAAAAACACTCAAATTGACGAGATTAGTTCGGAACACAGATTTCCAAATGTCAATGTCTTAAATTCGTCGCAAATGCTTGCCGCACGCACGAACAAAATGCCGGGTAGATATTTCATCTGGACTTAGGTTTCTGAAAGCGGAAGGATTTTCTCTGGTCGACGATACTTGTGTTTTTGTTTCATTATCAATGTACTTTCACTTGCATGAACGAGGATAATTTTTTCATATTTGAAGAAATGTATTACTTACAATTGTATAGATCAGAATGGGGGGTAAGTCCTCCTGACATGTTTCATCTAGTGTTATATACACTTTTTCCTTGAAGGCATTGTACTTTCTTCACTTATTTCCAATCCTCATGTAATGACCATCATACATACTCCCTATGCACTAAGCAAATTCTGGATTGAAGATTAAGGGTTCTGTTGGAACAGGGACGGAAACCTTAGCAAGAAGTCTCAATTCTGGATTGAAAATTAAGGGGTTTGTAACAGGATGAACCTAGCTAGAAGTCACTCAATTCTGGATTGAAGATTAAGGGGGTCACCCCCGGGATGTTGTAAACCTAGCTAGAAGTACTCAATTTGGATTGAAGTTTAAGGGGTGTAACCAGGGATTGTAACCTAGCTAGAAGTCTCAAGTTCTGGATTGAAGATAAGGGGTGTAACAGGGAGGTAACCTAATAGAAGTCACTCAATTTCGGGATTTTTGAAGTGTAAGGGGTTTTGTAACCATGGACTGTAAACCAGCTAGAAGTACAATTTTCTGGATTGAAGATTAAGGGGTAATCCAGGGATGTAACCTCCCTAGAAGTCTCAATTTCTGGATTGAAGATTAGGGGTGTAAACCAACAAGATGTTTACCTTAGCTAGAAGCTCTCAATTTCTTTAGAGTTAACCATCCTTAACGTTACAACTGGATGTAAGTGCACATGCACATATCTGTCGGGGTTTACATATGACGGGATGTTAAACCTAAAATACGAAATGTTTGGTTTCTGAGGAGAAAAATCGCATGTGAAAGTAATTGCCTGAAATCTGAGGGTCCGTGACACCTTCCCCCCCCCCCCACATAGATTTTTTTCAACAAGCCCAATCGATTAGAAAGAAATCAACAACTGAAATTTATTTAAGCTAATATGCTTGAATTCGTATTTAAAATGGATTGTAATGACATGGGAAAAGTTAACCACCTATCCCGTCACACCAACAAATACGCAAATCGGCGATTTTGTTTATAACATAGTGACGGATATCTGAATTTTCCCTAATACTTAAAGCGTTATTCAGCATCCGTCATTATGGAAAACATCATCGGACATTTTCTGAACATCATCTGAACATCAACGTCCGTCATCGCAAATCTGCTCAATTTGGTTTATTACATAATGACGGATGTTGGTGGATTGCCGACGATTCCACCGCTTGAAAGGTTAATAATATAATATAAATTTCTTACTAATATCGATAATTATAAATTAAAACATATTTTGTTTGTGTCAGTTATAAAATTTAAAGAGAATATTTACTAACAAAAGTATTTAAAAAAGCCTGGTGGGAATAAGGTATACAACTTTGACAGAGGGTCAAATCAGTCCCACTATGTAATACACCAAAGATCCCGGTATGCAGCATACGTCAAAATTGAAAATTTCTAATTAAGATTATAAGTAATGAGTGCCTTGCAGGTGCGGCCACTTGGCAAGTTGGAAGATTTGGTATTTAGTCAATTTCCCTTAATTCGTAAAAATTATAAAAATGCAACATCCGCACTAAAGTAATACACCCGCCGATATGTGTGATGGGTGTAGTCCGTAAGTGTTGCACCATTTGAAGCTGACAGCTCGAGATTGGCTTTTAAATCACTTTTTTCTTATAAGTTCTAGATTGCCCACAATCAACTAAATAACTGTTAAAATGAACTTGGATGATTTCTAAAGCAATAAATGACAAAAAATGTCAAAATCTTTTATTTTCTTGTTGGTTTACATGACACACATTAGTGCACCAAAGGTCCTTTGTAACCAGGAAAAATCCCTTACTCCTAGTTAATGGTAAACAGTTCAACACAAGACAATTTCTGACATTTGTTTCTTTTTTGCCCACTAGTTCCAGAAAAGGTAATGATTCAATGGCCTAATCTCAAACCATAATAACCATGTTACCTCGCCATGATCGGAAAAGGTCATGATTTCAATGGCTAAAATCTCAAACCATACTTAACCATGTTACCCACCATTATCGGACTGAATACCAATCTATCCTTTCCATAAAATAAATCAATGGTTTGGGCAAAAAAGGCCCATCTGCAATAGCTGCCAGGGTGTTAGATTTGGCAGGTATACACTAAAGGTGCAACGAGAAATTCAAAATTTATTGAAATCTCTCGTTGCACCTTAATAAGAAGGCAATACTGACCAATGGCAGTATGAAAGGGGTATTCTTGCACAAAACCCTTGATATTAAAACTGCACATTGCAGTTGTAAGCTGACCAAGAGCACTACCACTGTAATAGAGCATTCTGATTGGTTAATATGGTCACATATTCATGTCAGGAGCCAACGGAAACGCAGCTTACACAATATTCAACGCCAACCCGCTTCAGCCCCACTATCAACCAATCCAGGACCCAGAA
>JAMKCH010084906.1:0-42882 GCA_023653785.1 Ophioderma brevispina | reverse complement strand
TTTAAAAGACAAAATCGTTTATACCTCGTGCTATACAGCACCTATAGGATGACGATTTTGGTGACAAAGTGGATGTTTTTTAGGTCAAGGATTTTAACAGCAATATTCTCAAAACTGTCAGATGACTAGTGAGTCATGTTATTCATGGACTACATATATGACACCCAAAATAAGACACCTTGATTACTCTATATGTATTCGCCCAAAACATATATCTGGAATTGCATGGGAATTTTGATATTTAGGCCTGTATTATTTTAATAGAAACTATTATTTGTTTGTGTCATATATGTCAAGAGTAAAATGGCCCCGAATTTCGAACAATTAAATAGTCATGGTCATGTGCACAACTATTGGTAATCAATGTTTTGGGGTTTTCGTTCATAGGGGCCATAAAGCCCAGTTAGGAGGTTCTAAGGAGGAGTTACTGAGAATTCTGTGTTGGTATTAATTATCAAGCATCTGGGTTAATATATTTTATCACTTTGTGACATTAAACCTGACATTGCAGTAAGTTAACACTCTTGGGTACTTGTACTTAAAATATTGGGCTATCTTGGAAAAAAGTGACAAATGCAAATAAACATCACTTTTATATTCATCCTACAGTTTTGAGAATAGTTTTATTGAACTCCTTGACCCAGAAAACACTCATTTTGACACCAAAATCATCTTCTTAGGTTATGTAATAAGAAATATACTGTTTTCTTTGACGAGATGTCGGCCATCTTGAAAAATAGCCGTGTATATAAATTTCCACGACTCAAGCAATTCTGGCAATTGTCTATTGAATCTCTTGACCCAGACAACATACATTTCAACACTAACTCACCATAGTAGTGCTATTATCTTTAAAATGGCGGCCATTTTGGAAAATGTTGGTTTATGCAAATTGCCATCACTTTCATTTTTGTCATCACGTATTTTCACGAACTACACAACCCAATGATCGATTTTAGCCATGTTTGCAAATGTTATTATTCCGGCCCTGGTTGGTAGAAATCTAAGGCCCTTTTTCACCTGATGCTGCAGCACTATAATGTAAAGTTGATAGACCCAATGTAAAATTGAATGTTAGCTAATAACAGTATCTACTTGATCAATTTTATTGGTGTTAAAGACACTATTGTCGATTCTCCCGAAAGAGTTAAAATATTTGAAATTTGCAGGAATAGCTTAAAAGTGGAGGATGAGTATGTAAAATACTCATAAGTTAATTTTTTGCAACAGAAAAATATGTCATCAAAGCAAGAAAACAGCAGTGTTTAAAGATATGAATTTTTATTCAAATACGTGTTGTAGTAAGTACGGACAGTAATGCCTAAATTATAAAATTTTGTCCGATTTGGTTGCTTTTGGTCTTATCACTTGTACGGTATGTTAGGGTATTCCCGTTAAAGACCTGCAAAAATCTTATTTTTTTATTTTTTATTTAATCAGTCTTAATATTTCTAGGGTGAGAGAAGTTAGAATCAACAGTAAAATTGGCGTAACATGAGTGTAATGGGTATAGACCAGCCACGGTTGGTTATGCTAAAATAAAGTAATTGCAGCACACAATGGAAAACAGATTAGATGGATGGCCACTATTATTCTCCACTATAAATATTCATGATACTGGTCAAGGATGATATAAATGATGATAGGTAATCGGGCTATCAATCATTAGTTGATACTTTTTGACATGGCGTGACATTGAAAGCATAATTATTGAACAGACAAAAATAAATTTTATTTACACAAAATCGATTTCTAACGCTCTTCCCAAAGTTGTGCAAGGAACACTACTTTTGCATGAATAATCAAAAATTTTACCCAATGACTGGTTAAATTCATACAAGTTACCCAATATTGTAAAAAATAACATGAGTACATGTTCTACAGAGGTGAGAGTTTCTCAGACATAATTTTTTTTCAGCGAGAATAACACGTTCTAGAGACAATACGTCATGTGAGTGCAACAAAATAATTTTCATGATTTTACAGGAGAAGCATTTTGTGTTTCATTCAGCATGTTCAGTTGTGTTTTCGATTGAAAGAAAAAATTATAACACACGATGAAAATGTATTTTTTTAAAAAATATATAATGAATATTATTTTCCACTAATTAATATTTAATTAAAATTTATTTTCCCAGGAAATGCACTGATAGAATTGATGTGGTTTGTGTCAAGTCTACAAGGAGGGACCAAAATGCGTTCAATATTTGGGTTGGTGATGACATCATTAGTGAAACTATTGATTTTTCAGAGAGTAATAGAAAATTCCAGGTGACTGGTGTGAATCTATTCATGACACTGACTGAAAATCAATAGTTTCGCTAATGATGTCACTGGTAGTGTATTCTTTTTTGTGGCCCTGTTTATTGGAATGGAATGCCCCGTAAAGATTTGGAGTAGGTTTATCATCTCATTTCCTGGGACCTTTAAAGGTACTATCAGTGATTTGCTAAATAAAAAAATCATCAAAAATCAGATTTTTGCATGTCTGTAACAAGTATAACAAGTAATAGGACCAAAAGCAGCTTAATAAGGACAAAATCGGATATTTTAGTCATTACTGTCCGTACGGACACTTAACTGCAACACGTAATTGAATGGAGTTTCATATTTTTAATACTGCCAGTTTCTCAGTTTCTTTCAATTTCTCCGTTAAAAAAATCAATTATGAGAATTCTACAGACTTATCCTTCACTTTTAAGCTATTCTTGCAAATATCAAATATTGTGACTCTTTTGGGTGGATCACTGATAGTGTCTTTAAAGCGGCACTGGCACATTTTCACAAAATATGAAATTTCTTCAATTTGCTCTCAAATGATAGTCTAGGCCATTGGAAGAACAGAGATATATTTTATACATAAAAATAACATACCCCAAAACAGATAGGAACATTGATATGAGGATAAAGACATATCCATAATTTTAATCAACAAATATGTGTATTACATGGATATTTTTTACTCGTACTCACTGATATTAAAACCACAGAGGTTATAGACCGGTCAAACAGTGTACATAGCGTGAGAAACATGCATACGGCGTGCGTGTTCTTGTGTTAAACGCCACTTTTTCGTCGTCTGCTGAATTTCGCGTCGCCGGCGACGCTAAATTACAAAATCGTTCCGTTTACCCATAAGGAAGCTGATTTGGTCTTAATTATTTCGGGTGAGGGCGTTTGTATGTAAAAGCTTTACAACCATGCAAAAATATCGATTTTGAAAAATCTTGAGGGCGCACTATTTTTTAAATGTGCTAGTGTCTCTTTAACTGCATAAGCGGTCATGCACTGCCGTTAGTGCATGAGGCGGGTTCCTATAGTTACCCATGCATTATATAACCGCTTTCCTACAGGATTTTTAAGATGAAATCCACCACATTTTAGAAGGCTTCAAAGACATCAACAATAAAGAAATAAAAACTGAAAAATTGTGTTCAGTAAGAAAACTGGGGGAAAACATTGATTTTAATTTCTCGTCAAAATGTGCGAAAAAGTCATTAGTTTCTGCATTTTCTGCATTTCTGCATTGATTCACCTAGACTGGTGATTGCTTTAATTAATTGGTGAAGAATGAACTACATTTACCATAACAAGCACAAATATAAATGTCTCATACCATTTTATATTTTTATGGTTACTTCTACATTAAACCGCTATATGAGCTATGTAAAATAATGGTACCAATGGCCTATATTATACTTTCCAAAAATGTTTTGATTAATTATTTACTTTGTTTATGTCACTATGTGTATGCATTATGAAAATCAGAATCATAGCAATTCTATTATTTTTTTTTTTCATTTTTGTCATGGGCACTTCCGTTAGTGCATAAGGGGCATCATATGGGACCCATGCTAATTAACGCAAAAACGACGCGATCAGTCCGGGTTAAAATTGAGGAAGGTGCCACCTGGAGAAGGAGAAATTCTCATGCGGTTTTTCTAGACCAGTTTTTCATGAGGAACAAGAATATCTGAGGTAAACAGGCTGTATCCTGAGAACTTTTCCGTGAGGGCGATTTTTTTTTCAAAATGGCCGTCAAAATCCCATATAAAGTGTGTATATATGTTAAATAAGTATCTATGAGGCATGTTTGAACACTTTTTGCATTAGTTTTGATAGAGTCATTCATAAAGAAGCTACGTTTTTATTAAAGAATCTATAAAGAGGTTCAAAAGAGGGCGCTTTTTAAAATGGCTGCCAAAATCCCATGTAAAATGTATATGGGTCAAATTAGTAATTATGAGGCTCTGTTGACCACATTTTGCATTATTTTTCATTAGAATTATTCAAAAAGAAGCCACATGTGTAACACATAATCTATATAGGTCCAAAATGAGGGAGCTTTTCAAAATGGCCGCCAAATTTCAATGTAATATTATTTGTGGGTCTAACAAACGATGATATGAAGCAGATTAGTTCAGATTTAAATTAGATTTGTTCACATATTTGCAACAATAAACCACGTGATTGATAAAAAAAATGGCTATCAATAGAGGCGCTTTTCAAAATGGCCGCCAAAATCTGTATAATGACATGAAAATGTATCAAAATAGATTTAAATATTGATATTACTCTCCTTTAATATGGAACTCTTCGTAATTATTTGATTATTTGATAATTGTCAGTAGTGTTCACATTTACAATGACTATCACAAAAATCATGTAAAACTAGCCAATTTGCCATCATTTAGAGCTGACAACCGCATGAAAATTCGATTTCCTACCTTTTTAGCGCAAAATTTGATGTTCGCCCATTTTCTGTGGAAATGCAAATTTTGCCGATTGGCGGACTTTGTGACGTCATTGTGACGCCATGCTAGGTATGTTGGTACTTTTTTGTATCAATGGAAAGGGGACGACCATAGCTATCAACTGATATTAAAAACATAAGCATCGGGTACTTTATAAAAGAATTCCCGGGGTGGTAACACCTCCTTGGTAAATCGTGTTACAAAAAAGGCTTGGTAAGACGAGGGTTAAGGGGTTCCAAGGCGAGGGGTCTTTTCATGTATGTATTCTTGAATATCCTACATGAAGATACAAATTATTTAGAGAATTTTAAAAAAGTATTTTAATACTTAAAAGTGTTGAAAATGTATTTCTATCAGCATTTAGTGAACAGAAAACATCAACAAGTTATTATGATGACCTTCAACTAAAAATTGTTGCACTGTGACTACTGACAATCCTCAAATAATTACGAAGAGTTCTATAAAAAAAAGTAATATCAATATTTAAATGTATTTGTTACACAACTGCTGATACATTTTCGTGTCATTATCCAGATTTTGGCGGCCATTTAAAAAAAAAACGTCCTTAATTTAGAAAAGTATTAAGTGTTGAAATCGAAAATGTATTTCTGTCAGCATTTAGTGAACAGAAAACTCCAACAAGTCATTATGATTACCTTCAATAAAAAATAATATTGCAATAGGCAATATTGTGATAGGCATTGTGAATGTGAACGCTACTGACAATCCTCAAACAATTTTCAAAGAGTTACATAAATAAAGTATTATCAACAGGTACTTTTGTTACACAGTTGCTGATACATTTTCATGTCATTACCCAGATTCTGGTGACTATTTGAAAAGTGCACATATTGATCGCCTTCCTTTTATCAATCAAAATAATGTTTTAATCAAATATGTGACCAAACTTCATTTAAATCTGGACAAATCTGCTTCGTTTGTTAGACTCGCAAACAATAATACATTGGAATTTGGTGGCCATTTTGAAGAGCGCCCTCATCATTTTTGACCTTTTTAAAGATTATGTATTCTACATGTAGCTTCTTTTTTTAATAATTCTAATCGAAACTAATACAAAATTTCGTCAAACGCACCTCAAATGCACCTCAAATGCTTATTTAACCCATATACACTATATATGGGATTTGGCGGCCATTTTGAAAAGCGCCCTCATTTTGGACCTCTTTATAGATTCTGTAATACAAACATAACTTCTTTATGAATAACTCTAACCAAAACTAATGCAGAAAGTGGCCAAACATGACTCATAGATCTATTTAACCCATATACACACTTTTGGCGGCCATTTTGAAAATAGCGTCCTCACGGAAAAAGTTCTCAGGATACGGCCTGTTTACCTCAGATATTCGCATGAGAATTTCTCCTCTCTCAATTTTGCAATCGCAACTAAAAGTTAGACAAATACAAAAATATAAACAAAATATTTTGCAGCGTTAAAAAACGACGTCCGAAAAACAAAACAAACAAAAAATGGGCCCCTAAGGACCCCCCTTATGCAGTTAAGTGTTTAAGAAGTTTAAGAAGTAATTAGCTAATTAAAGTGGCGTAAATACACACATGGTTTCCCGTGTAGTGTAACAAAATCCTATCTACCTGTTACAACTTTGTTGCGCTCAACAGAAATTCAATTTGTAGTGCAACAAAGTCGTAACTGCACCAAATTAGGCCTAATTAGCGTAATAACTCTGCAATAAATTGAGCCTATACTTGAAACATATGTTAAATCACGTCACGCGTATTGATTTACCTTTGTAAAATAATTAAATATTGAGCATAATATTGAGTGGAAGAAGGTCGTAATTTTTTTATAATATTATTGTGTTTTGCGCCAAAATTAGCCTAAGTTTGGTAAAAAGTTAAAATGCACTTTTAACAAAAAAATTTTGGAGATTTTTTATTTACACACCGTAGCTTTTTAATAACAATCGCTTTACAAAAATAAAAAGGCGTATCTACATCTAACCTGCTTTCCTATAGAGGTCAAACATGAAGTTAGTATCGGATATAGGGAATGATTTATTCTGGGGCCCCTTTGCGTCAGTCTCGATTTGTTAGAGAATTTTCTTACAGAAATGATCCAAGAGTGATCAGTTTTTGAGTTGCTAAAAATGTGGTCCACACTATAGCGCGATAGGATTCCGGGATAGGATCATAATTGCTCTGGATAAACCACTTCCAGTGGTGTAAGTGTCAGGTGGCTTGGTGTATTTTAAAGTTTCGGACGTCTCCTGAAAGGAGGACTTCAATAATAAATAATGGGGGGGGGGGGCTCTCAAATATGAGTAGATGCTGGTGTAGTGAAATCTGAATAAAAAATAAGGTTTTGGGGGTGACAAATTTGATCAATTTTCAAAAATAAAAAAGTAGAGGGTGCTTCTTTTCTTTCATTTTTATTAAATAATGGGTCTTTGGCAACAGTGGGCAAATTTAGCAATTTAAAAAAAAAAAAAAAACTTGTTTAAAAAATACAAAGCATTCCCGAAAGTCCTAAGAGGTAGCGTTTAACTGGCCGTAGGGTTAGATATTTAAGGCCATAAATAAAAATAAATTTTTAACTGTTTACATTTAAAGAGACATGAGAACTTTCCAGAAAAAAGTGCCCTTATTTGTTTTTCGAACCAGGATTTTTGCATAAATTGCACTTTATGAAGTTTTCAATGGGCATTGCAGTGTACTGCGACACCAAAATCAATATTGCTAGAAGGCTTACTCGTTCATTCGATCGGCGTTGAACCACACCGTTACCATTGAAAACTACAAAAAGTGCAACCTTTGGTTATGATGGGTTTTGCGTCTTCCTGGCGTTCTATCTCAGAGGGTATACCTTGGCAACAAAATGTATTTCGAGATATACTTTAGTGCCAACTTAATATAATTATGTGTGCGTTTGCGCATGTGTGTATGTATACATGCACGTAACGTGTATAAAGTATTGCATATTTTATATTCTGTCTGTCCTGGGCCCACAAGGTAACCCTATACATACCGTGCAAATCGCAGTCCAGCCGACTCTGAAGTTTCCATTGCACTCACTCGATCTTTAAGTCCAGAGTAACAGATTTAAATTTTGCGTCAGAAATGGGGATCGAACCCACGTCTTTTAGATTACAAGACTAGCGCCTACCATGACTACATACGAACGCCACGCAACTCGTGGGGGAAGAAGATCGCGTGTTTTTTTTTTAATTCAAATAAATACATTAACGGAATAAAGCGCACACTTTACCATAATCTTCCTGATTGACAAGGTTACTTTTAGCCGCTTCTTATACTGAACACGTGCTTACCTATAGTATGCTTCTCTCGTTCAGGCAGACCAACCACCAACCAATTACCAACCAACCTACCGACCGACTTGCCTACCCGCTTGCCTACATGTTTGAATGGAAATCCCAGCAGCGATCTACATGACACTAATTTCTCACAGAGCTATTAAATTCATTAAGCCACAAAATCCTGGATTAATCATACTCTGCTGGTTTGTTATTTATAGCCACTTTAAATTGGTTTAAATGGCCGGAAGAGTTTACTATTAACCTTACTTACTGTGCTCTGATGTCATTGACTAGTGACCTTAAAGTGACCACCGTATGTAGTGCACGATCTATTTGTCTATTTCATTCTGATCAATTAGGGCAGTTTAAAAAATCCACCAAAACACAGCATTTTGTCCCAAATTTCAATTAACTTCTTTATTCCTAAAATGCATTTAAAAATAAAGTCATACAAAACTTGTTCTTTGGTGAATCTCAAAGTAATTTTGTTAATAGAGAGTACTCTAGATGTCATATTAGTTTTAATAATAATATTGTTTATCTCGATGATAATAATAATAATAGATTGTTTATCTCATATCGTACCGCGTTATCTCTAAATGCAAAAGCGTGAATTTCATTCTTTATCATTTTATGCATTATCAAGCGAAAATTTTACCAAAAAAAAGGGATTAAATTTCACTCTTTTCGGAGTGGGCCCTAGTAGTTACTCTAAAAGAGTGAAATTCACTGTTTTGCATTTAGAGAGTAGGCTAAATTGCCAGAGACATACAACAAACTATTCCCTGTTCAGTGTAAGGTGGGGGAGGAGGTGGTATTAGTATTTAACGACACATCAACACTATCGTGTCATTTTAGTGTCACGAAGATACTTTATTTCAATTCACTTCATTATCATATACATGATAGGGAAGAAAACCCAGTTTTAAAAGCAAGAGGAAACCGGAGTACCGGAGAGAACCTGCGAGGCCGACTATGGACTGGAAACCAAACGCTCATGAAATCGCAGGCCCGACCGAGGATCGAACCTGGGACCACAGTGGTGCGAAGCGAGGGAAGACCATCTGCGCTAACCAGACCCCCCCCCAGTGGCGTAACCAGACCTTTACAAATGGGGGGGGCTGAAGGGGTGCCAAGACTTTTTTTGAGGGGGCAAATTTGGGTCCTTCTCCATAGACACTGTACTTTTTTTTTTTTTTTTTTTTAAGTGGAACATGACCTTAATCTTTTGCCACTTAGGCCTATATTCTACACATTTAGTCACCCAAGAGAGAGAGAGAGAGAGACCCAGGTTACTTTAGTATTTTTAACTACGGTTGCACTAGGACCTTGGTCTTCTCTAGTGTTATTTCATCTTATACTGAATAAAGTATAATCAAACAGAAACAGTGCAATTTCGAGGCAGCAGCTTAATTTAGATGCGACATCCACCAAACAGATTACCCCAAAACACACATACACAAACCCACACACACACACACACACACACACGTCGCACCCACACCCACACACCGACACACGTTACACCCACACACACACAACACTGAGTTACGAATATCACATATAAATCAATTTCAAAATTGAGTACCTAGAATAAATCCCGCAAGTATAGCCCCACCGAAATTTGAACCAGGGACCATTGTTTCAAAGGCAAGCTCTTTCACCAAAAATTTGGAAGAAAAGCTGTAATCCGTGGACAGGTGAGGCAGCGGTCTATCAAAAGGCATACTCAATGGATGGTGTTACACTCCTGACATAGGAATGTGGGTATATGATTATGAGGGTCACACTTACCATTTTCCTTTATTTTTGAAGTAGTTTTTACTTTTTATAGATTTCTATGTTATGGTATTAAAATTCAAATGAACCACAATAACTCCATAAACACTTTAAACTGCAGAAATATTTAACATGAATATGAGCATAAAACATGGGATGAATTATACTCCCAAATTAACGAATAATAATGAAAAACAAAATATGACACAGGTAGAAATTAAAATGATAAAATTATGAAATTAAAAGTTAATATGCCTTTATTGATAATATCAATGCGCCACGTGCGCGTGACAAATTAACCATGTACCAAGAAAACCTATAATAAATGTTCTATCACACACTTCATATTAATATGTTCATGTAGCCACACAAAATTGAATAACCGAAAGCAAAAAGGATAATACTAATGAATTTTTAGTAAATACTGGCGGCTTCTGTCTGATGAAACTGGTTTTAACACACGATAGTATTAGAAAAATAAAAGAATTTTCTCTTGTTGGTATCGAATATCGGGCTCATAGGCAGGTCCAAATTTTGAGTGGTGGACAGCGCGAAAAAATGTTGAACCTGCTTTTCCAATATGAGCCTGATATTCAATACCGACAAGAGAAACCCCTGTCTTTTATTCTCATTCTTAGTTTATTACTATTAGTTCTTAATTTGCTGTTTAATTCTTATTTTCCCCTGCACCAATTGCGGAAATATTGCTTACAAACAAAATGTGAAAGTGAGTCCCCCTTCCCCCGCAAACAAGATTCAAGATTGGGTATTTATTAATCTTTCCCTGGAGATGGCCAGCGCACACAAGTGTTGAAAAAAAAAACATATTCGCTTGGCCGGATTATATTTGTTTTGAAATTTCGAACCTAATACCTATAGATGATATCTATCGCTCGTTTATCAACCCAGTCTTGTGGCTCAGTTGGTTAGAGCGCCGTCACTAGTAATACGGAGGTCGCCGGTTCAAATCCGGCCAACCGTATATGGGTTTTTTTTTCAACACTTGTGTGCGCTGGCCATCTCCAGGGAAAGATTAATAAATACCCATCCTTGTCTACCTGGAGAACTAAATAGTTAAAATTTCAAAGATTCAAGATTTATTGACAATTACCCAACATAGTCATGATAGTTTGGTCAACAACAAAGAACAATACAAAACATGACTGTACAAAGACATTTACATCCTATTCACTTTATATTTTCTCTAATAGTGCAGGCAGAAGATATAAAATGAACGAGTTTAACGATGTCGTAGTATAGTCTTGAGCGCTCATTAATTTAACAAATAATTGATCAAGTGGAAGATTTTCAACATCAAAAATATCTGAGAGATTATGGAAGAGTTCTTGACGGAGGTTATTATAGAGCTTGCAACATTCCTCTTCACAGTAGGCAAGCACTTTACAAATTCTATTCTCAGTTGGTATTTTCACTTGGAATACTTCTCTTTTCAATTCTAAGACATTGTGCGCCTGACACGAAATCTGGTGACAAGCTTCTTCTTCTTATCGTGTCCAACACTGTGGTTCTCAAATATGATCCAGCCAGATATGAGGTACACAAACGTCTTGTCACCGAAGTCCCAGTCCTATGTGTGCATGTTTGTCCGCAGTAGGCAGACCAAGAGATGTTCCATGTCGTGGGCTTTTCCACAACCACAGTGTCCTGATCTTTTCCGGTAGCCCCACTTCTGCCAGGAAAACTGGGTCTCAGTCTGTTGAGGCATCGCGATTCAGCCCATTGAGGAGTCAGCCTCCAGGTGGGAGATGCTCATCCAGGTTCAATACCAATTTAGATGTATTGGTTGATGGCAAGTCTTCTTTCCACAAGGCACTTCTCTGAAGCTCTTTAGACACTGTTTGAAGAGGTTGGATTGCTTTAAAAGCTGACAGGTAACACGATATTAAGAAACAACAGAATTTTCTTGTTGAAAAATTGTTTAAATTACAAAAAGATTAAGTTCGAATTTTCACTAGATTATACAAGCAAACCAATCGGAATCATAAACTAACTGTAAGCCAATAGGGCGGAAGCTTTGAATAGGGGTTTTAAAAATATTTGGTTTATTCCACACTTCATCTTTACCATTAATTTACAAATGTTTTTTAAGACCATTAACTTCCACTTTAAGCAGAGTCGTGCAGACGATTAATAGCATTTTGTAATCCAGATGCACTTTTTGACATTAAAACCATGAATCGTCTAGCATAAAAAACAGTTTATCAATGGGGACAGTGTCGGAAGCACGGCATAAAATCAACAAATAGGCAAATAACACTTGCGCCCTCCGAAAAACTGTGTTTGAAAGTTATTGCGTGGGGAAACAAAGCATTACGATAGTACTATACCCTTTCCTAAAAACTGCTGGACTTCTGGAATAACTAAATAATGTTCACACTAAAATCTTCAATCTCTGGTTCAAAAATACTTGAAAAAATTTCACACATAATATTTATTTAAGGAAATACCACGGTTAATTTATGACATCATTAACACGCCCTTTTAAAAAGGAACAGAATAGATGAACCAACTGTCTGGAAAAGATGCATTATCCAAAATAAAATTAAACACGACATAGATATGAGGGCATAATATCAATAGACTCTTTCCAATATCTCACTACATAATCCATCGGACCAATGCCTTTCATGAGGTTCAAATTTCTAATTACAGAACGTATTTCATTATGAGAAATAGGATCGTTTAACATGTTTAAAGGAATCCGATTGATCATTGTTTAGAAACAATGTCATCATACGCCCAAAAATACTAATATCTATGTGGTCTGCATGGTCAAAGAAAGTTAACATCTACGTCTTCTTGTTGCCTGCGAATCCATTCCTGCGAATCGTGATGGCCCATAGTATTAAAAAAACTCTAACAGATACAATGCCCAGTGGGTACAGTATCCGATCTATTTCAAGTTACCAGGCCCTAACATGTTTACAAACATTGCTGTTAACTGGCTTTACATGAGAGACGACTTGAAATATTAAACCATTCAATCGATGTAATACGGTCAACCTATTGAGCCTACATTTACCTAAGTGATTTCTGATGAATTGCATGCCAAAACGATTTGGAGTCAGTACATTCGTTGTTAAGATGTCTTCAGATTTTTACAGTAGAGGCTTTTTTACGTCTACACAAATGTTTATACGCCCGTCTACATTGTTTATAGCTCCAAATTATCAACAGAGTTAACGCGTCTGAACTTTCTCAAAAAGTCGCATATCTCGGACCTTCTTAACTTTACAATTATCGTCAAACCAGCAATCCTGACCTTTTTCTCAGTAATGTTTTGATCGAAATTTCATGAATTGCACAAGCCACCCAAAATTATGCAAAAATTTTACCAACACAAACATCATATCAGCATAATTTGAGCTCAAAGTATCACCATGCATATCAAGTTTACGCTTAGTTTCAGATGATTGAATTTTGTCCGAAAAGCATCCGATATTTAACAATGCTTTTCGGATACAGTAAGGCTATGATCATGGCCAAATGTTAACGCTACTTCTTTTAAATCTCCCAAATCAAAGCATATGATCAGATTTACTCGATTTTCCAATTGGCAAATTCAAAATATTTCAAAAATAGAGGAAGAAAAACGATGCGGTAATCGACAAAACTAGCACCACTGGAACCTTAAATGTGAAATCGCCATTTTTTATCTCCATCCACTCTACCATAAACAATATTGAATTTTCTGACTTGCACAAATTTTAAACAGATTTCTACCATTTAAATTGATACATGTTCTTTCGAATTTCAGATGAGCAAAAATCATCTATTCAAAAAGGTCATCCGAAAAAAAAGTGAGTAGACCCTCAACAATGTAATCAGGATCAATGGAGGTACATGACTTTAAAATCGCATTGGATAACTTGCCTCTAAAGAATATATATGTATCATCTAGCATTTCAATAGGATTATTTTCAGACATTAAAGGCAAAGCTTGACGGTCTTTGGGAATATACAGAGTAGCAAAAATTATATCGTTTTCAATACCACCATATATACAGAAAACACATGTTGACTCGTGTGAAACGTTTTTACACGATCACTAAGTCAGATTTGACCAAAACAGCAATACCACCACTATAGTAGATTCCAATGATGTAGAGTTATGGGCGGATTTTGCCTTCCCATACTCAAAATATGGGACTGAAATACCCAGAAATTCTTCGATTCTTCTCGCAATACCTAAAAGAGATGGATTGAAAGAAAAACTGGCCAACTACAAATATAAGTTACGTTGTTCGTCAGTCAATACTTTGTTATTTTATCTATCGATGCATAGTGTGTATACCCAGAATTGTTTTTACACATTGGCCTACCCAACAAACATATCAACCTGTATAAGGCTTCAAAGCACCCGTGTGTAACAATGCAGAACCTTTTATCTTCACTATTAAAAAAATCAGCTTCACATGCTTTCACTGAAACTATTACTGGATGTACTTTGCGCGTTCTCTTGAACATTTAGGCGGGTCTAGGGTTTATGCTTGACTATTGATTGGGACTGTGAATGGCCAACCGCTCAGGGTTGGCTATCATGGTATAGCGCACATCCTACCACAAATACACGACTAAAGGTTTTGTTATACTAATCCCTCAATTCATACCTCCACTACAAAAAAGTAGAGGCTATTCCACTATCAACTGGAATCTATATAGGCACGACGTTTAGTTTGGTCTTAACAGCTGTGTATGCCACGTAGTTAACAAACTTATCACAAAATTCGTGAGCTGACTTTGCGCAAGTCTCTGTGAGAGCAATTAAAATCAAATTGCATACGTATTATAAAATCAGGAAGATTAAGTTTAGACATTAATCCAATTTTACATTCCAAGCAACAAATTTATAGCTTGTTTTAATACAAGGTTTTCTTGGGCCTTGACCATACCCCTATTTAGGGAAAACATCATTAGGGTCTCATATATACCCAAATCATTTTTGACAATGGTGATCGATTGTGGTAAGTTTATTTTATTAGAAATATAAGCTCTAGCTAGCTGGTGGAACAACTCGCGCTTCTTTTCCCGTAACTTTTCTGATATTTCTTGTATTTACCAAAGTCTTCATGAACAAATATACCTGAAACCTTTCAAAAATTCTTGTCTTTCCATCACCTTTTGTTTGTCTTTAGGTTACTTGAACATGGCAATAGTGGGGACAAAAACAATTGGACTTTAGTCCATTTGCAATTCTATGACTACGGATCAAAACTCAATAGTTTCACCAGGTACACCCAGATCTTTTGTGAAGAATATTTTTCCATTTCTCCTCAAATTGATTGCCCAAGGACCTAAATTAGGTGGACCCTCAACACCTTCAAAAATAAAGTTATTCCTTCTAGAACGATCCTCCTGTTCATCTAATTGAGTTTTCATGTGTTTTTCAAGATCTTTCTCTGGCTGCAGACTCTGTACAACCGCGTCAATTTTGAGAAGTGTATCTTTTACCTGCTGTATTGCTCGTCAGTCTTGTCCAGTGAATTTTCAAGAGCACCCAGAGATTATCCACAGAGGCCCACATTTTGTCATGCATCCAGACGGCGTCAAAAGACGATCCATTTTTTGGCAACAGATAATGCTATTTTCCATCCATGGTCCTGTTTCGCTCTAACAAATCATTGGATAACTGCGCAACAGCTGGTACTAAATGCGACGTCATAGGGTGGTACCACATCCGGTAGGACTACCCATCACAAGACAATGGTAGTGTCAGTCCGCATCAACCGTTGTAGAAATCCGGATTTCACTTCCAAGGCATTAGGCATAACAAGGTGGTAACGATGCGGCAACAAATTCCAGTGAAACAATCGCAGAAGTCATAACAAGTAGAAAGTACTTTAAACGGACATCTGTTGATATAAAGTTAGGTCTACCGGCAGTCGAATTCGGGAGCCATAAACATACTTCTGCAGTCCCAAAGGGATGCTTGTGACGGACGTGTTAAACAAGCCCATCAATTGCAGCACTATACCCAAAACATGATTTGGTCAAACAGGCCCCATGTAACTGGGTAAATTGCGTAAGTAAGGCAAAGTTTCATAATCGGGCAAAGTCACCTGAAGTTCCTGAATGTGGCAGATCTCGCAAACTTTGCAAAACTTTGTGCAACTTAAGGATATTTTTGTGGACTCGGTAATTTTCAGTCTACTTTATGCATCTTCCCCAGTGACATGGGGCCTTTTAGAAACAGGAATACGTACTTACCGGACCACTACGGCGGTCCGGTAAGTACGTATATCCTGTTTTTTAAAAAAAAATTTACATTTTAAATCACATTTTGTTCAAACTACCAGGGCGTAATTCTGGAATGGGGGGGATGGGGTTGATGAAAAACTTTTGAATGAAACGGGGTTTACCGAAAGATCCATTACTAGCACATGTGGCGCGAAGCGCGCAATAGAATATATTTTGCCATTGAGACGCAAAATCGTTAAATTTGATTGTAAGTTAGAACAAAATTGCGCGGCGAAGCGCGCGGAAATGTACCCTTTTAAACTAAAATGGTAAAATATGAAGTTATTTTGGTCAAAAAAAGCATGAACGGGCATCACATTTGGGGGGGACGGATGTATTGGACCATGTCAACCCTCATCAAACATATTGGGGGGGATCGATCCCCCCCATCCACCCCCCCCCCGGGATTTACGCTATGACATACCAGCCTATATGAAATCAAACCAATAAACGTTGACATGCGATCAATTGATCGCCAAATTCTGTCCCTTTTCCGTATTGTCTGTATTCCTTTGTACTGTGAACAATCGGTTTCTTGGGTAGAGCAAAATGGCCGCCGTGCAATTTCCGGCTTCCTCACGTTCGAGCGGCAATAGCCTGTCCTGTGTACGTGTGTAGAGATCAATGGTTTACAGACAGAAAATGCAAAATAGTGAATTTCTTACAGATACGACCGAACATGGATTTTTCTTGTTAGATCTATGGTCAGTTTCCCCCTAAACCAAGGCAGCGGTCTGCTCCGTATTTCTTTTTCAAAAATGCAGTTAAGGGTGGTTAGGGATATAGGAGGTGATATTTTGCGAAATAGATTTTGTTGGTAGGTTTCCAAACAACATCCTTAAGTATTTGATATTTTGACTTCAATACTTTTTTTAGTTAAATCCCCTTCATTAATTTTGGGTGATTGTTTGCATGAGAGTACAGCTGATGTAGTTTCTGAGAACTTTGTTTCGCTAAATATCAGGTCCTATATTCCTTTTGGTTTTGGGTCGGCTGCTTGTTGGATGGTATGACGTCAGTGACTGGACCTCCTTCTTGCCCTTCGATCTGGCTGGCTATGATGGCGCGTCGAACCAAGGGGATACTTCGAGACTGAGCGAGGGAAGAATAGACCATTTGCACGATCCCCGAAATGCATCTCGTTTGGTGCCCATTTCCATCCGGGAACTTGTACCAGAGGTCATGTTTACAAAAACATTTGTTGTTCGTTCACGTCGCCGAACAGTGCCTAAAATTACAATACAAAGTACCTTTTCACGTGAAGTTAATCTTACAAAAATGTAGACGAATATCTATGGAACAAAAAACAATCGAGGCACTGGTGTCACGACAAAACGTGATATTTTCGATCGTAACTGTGCCCTACTTGTCATCTGACGGACGATTACACAACTATAGTGCAACGTCACAGATAGGGTAAGTTTTCTGGTATTGTTGTTACGCTCCTAACCGTATGTTTTTAGCCGACTTGGGGCTGGTATAAGTTCCCGGATGGAAATGGGCACCGAACGAGATGTATTTCGGGGATCGTGCAAATGGTCTATTGTGGGCGATCCTTCACAACTTCGTACGTCAGGGAGGTCGAGGGGGAGTCCTTGGGTCAACTCCCTCTGCTGCTACCTTCCTAGGTGGGAGGAGCATTAAGGGAGGACTACAAAATACTCGGACGAGAGAGATTTGTCAGAAAAGGCTTGTCGGGGAGGCAATGTGGGAATACTTGTTGTGAATGTGTCCCATTGTCTGTAAAACGACGGCCTCCATGCACCAAATTAAAATCGGCAACGCTGGTCGAGGAGCCCAAGACAAGGTTGATCCCTGGATTAGGCTGAGAAAAATCAACTTAAATCTAGTGAGCTGGAAAAAACTTGCAATAGAATTTCTTCACCACAATGCATTTTATATAGTGACCCAGAATGCCATACTAAAAGTCCAGAAAAATCCAAGCGGTGGAAATATGACTAATTTGCTTAAATCCAAACTGACGACCAATCCTAAGATTTTTACAAGGATTTGGTTGATTATTATCTAAAATAAACTTTTGGCACCTAAAATGCCAACATTTGTTATATAAAGACTATATTAATTGTATGTCTTATACAGATACCATTCATGCTTGGCAGAGTTTACTTTAATTTTTAATAATTTTTTAGGTTTTTTCTTTTTTTAAATAATTTTTGATTGTGGTATATTGCTTATTATTTTGCCTAAAAGGCCTAAATGGAGTACATTTATGACGTTTATTATATTTGATTGGTCTTAAGATGGACACCACACATGTTGGTAGCATTATACCTAATTTGAATAATCCTAAAATGGTGCCAATTCTACAAATTGGGCACAAAATGTCAAACTTTCTATTATTGCCAAATTACCTAAAACACAGTAGGTTTGCTTTCACTATCAATATTCACTGGGTATAGAGTTAGGAGCGTCCGTATCATGGATACACGCGGCCCTGGATCAGCTTTACCCAGATGAATAAGCTTACACACCACAAGCCATTACCAATGGATTGTGGATACGCTAAGAAGACCTGGTTATTTAATTCCTACAGCATCCCCCCTCGGTTGTTACACCCCACGCCCACATAACCCACACCCCACAAAACAATCCCCCCCACCCACACACCCACATCACACACACACACACCACACAACAACCCAACAACACACACACACCACACACAAACCCATTATCATCGGACGTGCGGAAACTGCTAATCTATAATTGAATATTAACTTATTACTGTCATTATAAAATTTGTCAATAATAACATGGACTATGTGAAAAAGTTATCATGGCCCTTTTGGGCATCAATGCCAAATCAAAAGAGGTTCTCCTACATCACTATCATGCACAAAATTGGGAAAAAACCCTATTATTTTATAGAGAAAATCATGGGATTCTCGATTAAACACGTTTGATTCTCACTGAAACTTGGTATATGTTACAACAAATATCAATCAATAAACCAGGTTTTTTCAATTGAAAAAATTGGAATTTCGATTGAAAAAACTGTATATCTTCGATATACCTAGTTGCATTGAAAAAAATATAGGTTTTAATAATAATAATTAAAAAAACACAGATTCACGCCAAGAGAAGAATCCAACTTTTTTTTCAATCGAAAAATCGGATTCTCGGCGATACACCAAATTACCATCAAAATTCAGCGTTATCGACTGAGAATCATTTGATCGTTGAGATTCCTCTTAAGGTTTGCAGGAGTTAAACAAGACCAATAAGTGGAAGATATTCTACGGGGCGTTGGGCCAAGAAGGTAACCGCTAATAAGTCGCATAACATCGTTCAGAATGGGTCATATGAGTGAATGACACTGTGACTCCATACTTGTGCGGTGTATTCAGCAGTTGAGATTTGCCAAGGCAACAGTTGATGTGCGTGAAGTGTCAAAAGATGCGGTCCATTATGACGCCAAGGTACTTTGGTTTTGGATCGTGTGACAGTTTCTGTCCGTCGAAAGTGATGTTAATTTCTCTTTTAGCGCAGTGGTTTGCAAAGTGGAAAACAGAGCGGACAGTCTTGGGTTTGCAGGGTTTCTAGTGCCATCGGTGGAAGAATTGCCTTACAGTGATGAATGATATGGTCTTTCTGCTACACTGCTTCTAAGGCCTCAAAGGAATCAGCAGCCATTCCAGGTAACATATCGTCCGCGTAGGAGTACTGCGAAGAAACTCCCTTCGGCATTCTGAGATAAATATTGAAGAGACTGGGTGCCAGGACAGAACCTTGTGGGACACCATTCCGAAGTTTGGGATTTCTACTGCATTACCCATTTGATGTTCCCACACCCCAGGACAAAAGATCCGGGATGAGCAATAATGAACTTGACAAGCTTGACATCAGGGAATATTTTGAGTAGCTTAAAATAGAGACCTCGATGCCAGACTGTATCATTGGCAGCAGTTAGATCTTTAAAGGCTGCCCCAAACTCATGCTTCTTCTGGAAGGCTGTTTTGATATAATTGACATTTACCTCTTCGAAAGCAAATTTGGGTGAGGGGTAGCTTAAGTTATACATGTGAGATAGCAGCGAGATGGGTTTCTAACTCTTGGGCTCGTTTGCTGCATGGTTTCTTGGTCTTCAGGATTGCAAGGACCTATGAAGTCTTCCTTCTAGAGTGAATTGCTGATGATCCCATACAAGTAGAGAGAAAGAGTTGGAGCCATCGCACAGCTTCAGGTGCCATATTTTTCAATTCTGTATGGATGTTGTCATTGCCAGGAGCTTTCCCATTCTTGAGAACTTTGCTTCCCTTGGGTACTCTGCATTATAGACAAGCTGCATCGTGCCAAGCTGGTATGACCAATTGCATTTAAGAAACATTTTATGTCTGGAAAGTCAATTATTGTGGTTGATTTACTCTAGGGCCTTCTATTAAAGTGGAGGCAATGACCCAGCGTCGGTTCAAACTTGCCACCCTGAGATTACAAGTCCAAGGCTTTGGCCATTGCATCGCAGACCAGTGGTTTTGCCACTTTCCATTGTTGACAAGTTCTGAGGCGATGCAATATGCAGTGACAGGACACTGCTTAACTGGACGGCTACGACCGGTGAGCTTGTTGACGGTGTTCCAGGCCTTGCAGCTTGAGTGGAAAAAAGTTGATATTGGATATCTCCCCCTCCAATCTGGTACGTCTCTTTTGGCAAAGCAAATCCAGTAGCTAGTTGCCTTTTTTCTATTCTCTCCGTATTGCAGTCGGTATTACATCTCAATTTATCTCGTCACATTCCTTGTCTCAACAGTGGGTGTAGGGATTTTACCTCTTGGAATGTTTAGCTGCTTGGTGAAGCAAGCATAGAGCAGAATTCAGAATATGTGTTGTTGACGTTAGAAGACTGAAGAAGTCGGGTCTGGCAGCTTGGATGACATTTCACTAATGAGTTGTTTGAACTTGCCACTTGGGCCAGTTGGCTTTCCTGAAGTTCGATCTCTTTTTGTAGAGGCAGGAGATTGTGACCTTGATGTCACTGATAACCAAGATAGGGCAGTGGCCTGATCTGGGGAATCTAGGGAGGATCTTTCTGGAGCAGCGGGATCGGATTTCCCGGGTGACTGTTGACAGGTCTGGAGAGGTAAACGCCCAATGAGTGCTTGACTAGAAATTAGGTACAACCTTACTATCAAACAGCAGTTGGAGGTGTAACCCGATTCACCTGTTTCAATTTTAATTTCCATCCACTGCACATCCCCTCATTCAATGCCAATACCTTCAGAAAAGTACTTGAGGTGACATGAGGATTGAATCTACTACAAAACTGTAGAATTCACAGCTATTTTGGTTTTTACGGTGGTGCGACAAGTATTTACCCACAGTGTAGTCTGTGTCACAGACTGCAAAAGATATTATCTAAATTGGTACTGCGTGAGTAACTAAATGTTATCAGTCGCCCCATAGAGAATGTGTGTAAATGAAAAATAATCTCAAATATCTCCGAAAAACGAAGGGGTCCTACGGATGTTTTTGCATCAGAGTGTCAGAAATATTGTTCTCTTACGAGAACATCCCTCAACTGGGTCTGAACCTATAGAACCTTTTGAAAAAACTGAACATTTCTATCGGTAGTTTTTGCACGCAATTTCTAATAGCACCGTACTTTCCGCACCGGCGTATTTGGTTTTATACAAGTAAGGAATAACTTGTGAAGTACAATTACTTATTAAATGTAAAATTTTAACAATTTATGTACTGCAGAGGAATATTGGCGAAGAAATACAGCAAGAAATCATAAAACTCAGAAAACTAGCGGCCATTTTGAATTTATGCAAATTAGTTATCCTTCCGCCAATCAGGTTATGTATTTCTATATAATGTATGAAGCATAATATACTTTTTTTAATGTAAAACTATTTGTCTGATGGGCTTCAACAGCTATTTAGATCTAGCTATACAACAAAATGAATGTAAAAACATAGGAATTGGCGGCCATTTTGGATTTATGCAAATTAGGCGTAGTTCCACCACTTGGGTTTTTTTGGACTTTTAGTATGTCATTCTAGGGACCTTATAGAAATGCATTGTTCCAGGTCATATCATATATTTCCCAGCCTAGATCAGCTCCCACAAGGGTAGGCTCCTTAGGCAGTCCCATGTAGAGCCCCTTTTCCGGGCGGGCACCGGGGTCACGGCCAGGCCTCGGGTCGGGACTCCGACCTGGCTGAACCCTGGACCAGCTCCATCGAGTACAGGCTCTCAAACTCAACCCCAGGTCGAGCCCATAGTCGGGAGAGACACCCAGGTTGAGACAAAGACCCAGGTCAGAAACCCAAACATGGCGTTCCCTGAACCAGTTCCCTCGAGGGTAGGCTCCCTACGCCAGCCCCAGGTCGAGCCCCTTTTCCAGGCGAACACCCAGGTCAAGACCACAGCTCAGGTCTATGGCACGCCAGACACGACAAAACCATTACCAGTTTCATAGCGCCGTGCCGAGTTACCGTGCTATCTGTTCAGTTTGCCTCGCTATCCTGCGAGTTTTGCATCACTACAGTATACTTCGAGTTTACATCACTATACTGCGAGTTTACATCACTATACTGCGAGTTTACATCACTATACTGCGAGTGTGCGTCGCTACACCTCGAGTTTTAGCGATACACCCCGAGTTACGTTACAGCACCCCGAGAATTTTACAGCACCCCGAGATTTTCAGCACTCCGAGAATTTTAGAGGTGTTTTTGGTCAATTTTGGGGTACTGATTACGATTTTGCTATGTGTACGTTCATAAATTTAGTGGAAAGTACTCAAATTTGACATTTAAAGGTGCACTTCATGATATACATTAATATTTATGTCTAATTTACAAACATTTTGTTAGTTTGTGGCATCTTTTATAATTTTGGGGTGCTCATTTCGAGTTAAGGGGTTTGGAGCGAGATAGAATTCGCTTATAGAATTTCTTTATATTTTGATATATGGTGTTTTCATCTATGCTGATAACATTTTTAAAATAAAAAATGGGGGTTTCCGTGTTACTTTTTGAGAAAAAATTCGTTCAAAAAAAGGTATTTTCTGACAGTTTTACTGTAGTGTTCTATGGAGAAACTACAAAACTGTCGACAAAATTCTTCATAAGTAACAAAATCGCCTATAGAAAATGTTCGTTTTCACATATGTTTATGCCCGGAGAGAGCTTTTTGAAATACCGAAATAAAAAAATATGGTTTCCGTCTTACTTTTTTTAAAAATTAGAAAAAACGAGTAAATTCTGGGAAATTTCGCAGCAATCTTTGCTTTACTTTGCGTCATACACGTTCAGAGGCGCAACGACTACGCAGCTCGGTGGAAATCACGCGCGTGATGACTTTGGCTTGTCACCGCTAGGACGCGCTATTTCTCAATTGTAATCGCACTTTTTTATTAACGATATTTGTTTATTTATTTATTTTTATGTTTACATAATTATCTATTTCCCGTGTTTTCGGACTTTTTATTGTTTTAATAATTGAAAATTCAAATGATCGTATCTGCTTTATTTTCATTATTATAACTTCTATTCTTTTTCTCTTTCTTGTTTTTCCTGTTCATAATTTGTTCATTTTTCTCAGAACATAGTCAAAAAGTGAATATAAGGGTCCTTACATTTTAAGACGTTTCTACATGCATGATATGCTGTTTTCAAATTTGTTGGTTCATATTCACATTAATCAGGATTCAAGCGTCATTTTAATGATTTGCAATTTTTGGTACATTATTAAATTTGGTTTAAATCAATTTTTGTAAGTAACCCGTTCTTAACATTTTTAAAATATTTTTCCAGAGACATTTTAAAATTTTTAAAAAATTGGATCTAGCATGTAAATAAAAAAAATATATTTAAAAAATAACACTTCAGTAACTAATTTTAAAATGCACAAAAAGTTTGCAACATATTGTGGTGGCATCCTTTAAAATGCCCAAATGAGAATTTTTCGCCATATGAATTAATGAAGGCTACAGAGTCATAAAGATTGATGATCAACAGCTTCTTAATTAACAGACAGACATCCCTTTGAAACTGATCACGTTTGCATATCGACATAAATAATTAAAAAAATACAAAATGTATAAATCTTGCCAGGCACAAAACCTTAAATGTACAACTTGAGTACGTTTTCACTGAATTAACA
Source organism: Ophioderma brevispina (assembly GCA_023653785.1). Taxonomy (NCBI): domain Eukaryota; kingdom Metazoa; phylum Echinodermata; class Ophiuroidea; order Amphilepidida; family Ophiodermatidae; genus Ophioderma; species Ophioderma brevispina. Next base: position 18,665 of record JAMKCH010084906.1, on the reverse strand, counting down.
CTAAGTGACCAAGGGGGGGGGAGGTTGTTTTTTTGTTTTTGAAACTTTTATTTGTTTTCGCGCTGGTTACTTTAGGCGTGGGATTTTTGGCCGAAATTTTTTTGTAATTGTCTGACTTTTAAATGCTGCTTCTTTTCATACTCAATAATTAAAATCGGACAAAAGCCGTTAATGAGTTAATTAGTGTGGGTCCCCATGGAACCCCCCCCCCCCCCCATTGGGCACTAACGGAAGTCAAGTTATAATATTTTTAAAATAAGAATAATTTTTTTTTGCTGATATCAAGTTCCCACATCATGTAAGTAAACAATTATTAGTAACATTAAAAAATCAACCCTTTTATTGCTGAAAACAAACATTTCATCATGGATGTTGCCAAACCGTTTATGTACAAACTCTATGGGAAATGACGCGTATTTTGCAAACACCCGTAAAAAATACAGATTCCCTAAAACTGCTAGTTTTGTGTTAATATATTATTATGGTCTTCTAGAATAGAGATCAACATAAATAAGTTTTCAAAATGTTTGGTGTAAGCGCAAGGCTCCTTTGAATTAGCCCGTCCTTTTTTCCCAATTTTCGCGTGTTTTGAAACAATGTTTTCCCCTAATCGGCAGCCAAAATAACATTTCATTTTTTTGTTGCTGATTTTGGGGTTTTCTTATGACCCTTCACATGTGGTACATAAATTTCGTGCAAAAATTCCTCGGGAAAGTGTTTTCCTTAGGTGGGGGGGGTCCCATGAACCCCCCCCCCCCCCACCTTGGGCACCAACGGGAGGTGCAAACCCCTATGGTCACTTAAGTGTTTCATAAAGCTGTGCACATATTAAATTTCGATATTAGCACCCGAAGTTAGCCACAAGATTTCCCAAACGTGACAAAATGTATGAATTAGACATAAATTTCAAAATGTGTTTTATAAATCTGTAGTACGTTTTTTAGAATGTCAACTTTGAGTACTTCCGTCAAATTTATGAACGTACCACATCAAAATTTGAATCAGCACCCTAAAATTGACCAAAAGCCCCTCTCAAATTCTCGGGGTGCTGTATAAAATTCTCGGGGCTGCTGCATGTAACCGGGGTGTAAGCGAATGCACACTCGCCGTATAGAGATGTAAACTCGAATATAGTGATGTAAACTCGCAGGTAGCGAGGCAACTGGACACCGCCATCTTTGAAACTGGCAGGGGTTTGTCGTGTCTGGCGTGCCATACAGGTCGGTCAACCCGGGACCACTCCATCAAGGGCAGGCTCTCAAACTCAGCCCCAGGTCATGCCCCTCATCCAGGCAGGGGATGAGGTCGAGACTAGGTTTCAGGTCGGGACTACGTACGACCAGTGTGGAAACTGGACCAGCTCCCTCAAGCCCAGCCTTAGGTCGAGCCCAGTGGTCGGGGCAGGCACCCAGGTCGAGAACCCGGCCAGGGTGTTCCCTGGACCAGAGGGTAGGCATTCAAGGCCAGCTCCTGGTCCAGGCAGGGACCGAGGTCGAGACTAGAACTCGGGTCTAGACTACGACCAGGGTGGGCACTGGAACAGCTTTCTCAAGGTGAGGCACTCAATTGAGCTCCAGGTTGAGCCAATGGTCGGGGCAGGCACCCAGGTCGAGACAAGGGACCAGGTGGGAAACCCAACCAGAGCGTTCACTGAACCAGCTCCGTCGAGGGTAGGCATTTAAGGCCAGCCCCAGCCCCTGGTCCAGACAGGGACCCAGGTCGAGGCCAGGGTTCAGGTCGTGACGGCAATCCACCACCGAGCGGTCGGACCAGCTCCAGATGGGTATTATATATCATACCTCAAAAACCAGGGGTGTATTTTCTATACATTGGTGAATGAAAGCTACTGAACCGTGCCAAGGGAAATGAGATTTTACTAGCTCATAGTGTCCAATCCCCGTCTCCCGGTGGCATATTTGAGCTCTCATGCCCTTACACTAGGGATATTCTCCTCAGAAATGTTCTCTCCGGCTAAGAAAACGAGCTGCTTTCCCGACGCTATTAGCAGCTAGCGATAGCGAGTTTGATTCGCAGAAGGGTCGGCGGCCGATTTCCTTTGATCGGGAAGATGGGAGTAAGGCGGCTCCCGTCAAGGCAGCCGCCGTGGATCCACGGGAGCCGTGACAGACGCCTAGGGGTAATTGGACCTACATTTTTAAGGTCGGTCTTAGAGAATACGCTCTTTCTCCTGTGTGTGGCAGAGCCGTAATCCCCATTCTAACCATGTTTCCCCTCTTGTTCTTCCAGAACAGGACTGTGGCCGATAAACCAGCAGCGACCCCTACCCCAGAGCCTATTACACTGTTACCTGGACCCATGCTAGGCAATTTCCTGGGCCTCTAAAACCAAGGAAGGATTGGGCTATGGTTTTACGCAGCCACAACGATAACGGGTTAGTTTCAATGAAATACAGCCTAGAGGCAAGACATATTGTCTAGAAACCAAGGGCAGGTTCTGGCCAAAATTGGCTATGTTTCGCTAGCTTAAGCAATGCTTCAGCTTCACTGCACTAAAACAATGAAACCACTGAAGCGAATCTGGGCTACTTCTAGCCCAGGTTCCCGCGTAGAGGGTTAATCCTGAAATTCATGCCAAGGGAGGGGGAGCACGAATTCTGCATCCTGAACTTGCCGCCGAGAGGACCCATAAATTATAATCTTTCGACTGATTGGTCGAACGCCCAGTGGGAGGCCATGGAAGGAGAAGTTGCAAACCGTCGGGAGGCAGGCCGCTCTCGTCGGGAAGCAGAGAGGGAGAAAAGGGGAAAGACACCCAATGTGCCAGCCATGAGGCCATAGAAGAGGAGCAGACGGAGGCCACAGCAAGAGAGCCACCACAGACGGCAGCTGCGGCCCTACTGGCTTCGGGGGCTTTCAAGGGAGCTCTGTCATCCATGTTAGCTTCCATGGTTCAGCAGACCACTCAGCACCACCGGGAATCTTTTCCTTAGGAGAGCAGTGCTTCAGCATCCACATCATCATCATCATCATCAAGGGAAAGCAACAAGAGCTGTAGTAATTCCTGCACGCCGCCTTCTCGGGACACGTGGAGCGGAGCACTGAGTACAACCACCAAATCAATAGGAAATGTAGCCACGGGAGCCGTGTAAAGCCCCTGGAGGTGAAGGCCATGGGAGCCAACGAGGCTCCCCAAACCACGGTAGCCACGAGAGCTGTGAAGACCCGAGATCTCACTGGAGCCAAAGTAGAAAGAGCCGCAAAGGCCGCTACAACTCCAGGCCCTGTGACTCTTCCAATAGCCACTACCACGGGCAAAGGCATCACAGAAGCTGCAGCAGGTCCAGGCAGCGTGGGAGCAGGGACAGCCTCAAGCGCCACCAGACCCCACCCCGCCACGAGGCTCCAGAGCACCGAGACTCCCTGGCTTCACTATGGGTCAAGCGAATACCAAAGCGGTAGTAAATATGGGACTCGCCACATGCCGAGAAGCCAGGACTGACGTGGCCATAGGAACAGGGATAGATCAAGAACTCTAAGACTCTGGTCGACTACCTAAAAGAGCAGAGGTTTGGGTGCTGGAGAAGCTTTCGAGATCCAGAGGGTGCATCACGCGTTTAATTGCTCCACACTGACCCAGGCAGATGTGGTTCCCGAAATTGCTACCTCTCATGGGAGCAGAACCTTTTTACCTCCCGAATAGGCGAGACCGCCTAAACCAGGACAAAACCCAAGTTCCTCTAGCACCTATTCAGACTCCACCTAACTGTATGGCGACTTTCATCAGATCCTACACGGCATCAGGCCCTTCTGAAGAGGCTGCCCCCCCCCCCCCCTGCAGGAAAGGAACGGCGTCCTTCAATGAGACTTAGAAGACTTAGAAGAATGTCTGCATCAGGAAATAACACGCATGGAGCAGGGACAACGAAGCCAATCCTTATAAGGCCTCTTTGGGAAACGTAACTGAGTTCCTCACATGCGTCTTTCAGCAACAAGCGACCAGCACACGCTCTGTGAGGGCCTGCGGCACGTAGCTTTCGTCCATCACAGCTTCTCAGAAGGATCTACTGTGTTTAACTCAATTGTCCTGAACGACCTCCTGAAGGGAATCTTTCATGAGTCCTCCCACGAAGTCTATACCTGCCAACATTGAGAACCTAAAAATCAGAATGCATGTGCCACGAACACCTCATCATGAAAGTCCTTATGGGTGGTGTCTATTTCTGATCCACTTTAGGGCTTCAAGCGAAGTACACAGGGGCAGAGTTTCCTGACGTTACTGGGATTTAGTGTTTTTAAAGCTGTAGGAAGAGCTTCAGGAGCCCAAAAAGTATTTCAGGACTTTTCTGGCAATTATTTAAAGATTTGTTTGAAATTTCACAAATCAGGATATCCCTATTTTTTGCAATTTTGAAAATTGAAAATAGGGATAATTCATACAAAACAGGGAAGGTTGGCAGATATGGAAGTCACTTGTCCCAACATGGGACTTGAACAGGGCCCTACGCCTCCTATCAGAGCCTGCATTCAGACCTCTGGATCAGCTAGCATGGAAGACCTTAGCAGGAAGACGGCATTCTACCACCACGATCGGGATGGGAGATAGCACGATGGGGACTCACCATGTGGGAAGAGGCATGAGGAAGGCCACCATGAGGGTTCTCCCCAACGATGTTGGTCCAGGACCCGAAGTCGTGCCAGAGAGGAGAAGAGACTACACGGAGACAAAAGAGCCCATCAAGCAATGCTGGAAGCAGAAGCCAGCCATAGCCCTCCTCTCTACCAAGTGCACGCCAACCAATATGCCAAGGCCTACCGCAGCTCACAGCAGGCTTCTTTGGTGGTGGACTACGGGTAAGCTGATCAGGGTTTTGCTGAATCCCTGGTCAGGATCCCGCTGCCAGTGTGGGACAACCTTCTCCCTGGCCTGCCTGAGGCCACCGGCGGAGCATCCCCTGCTCCGGACCGCATGATAGTGATGGATGAACTGCAAGATGCCGCGGGCCACCATCATTCAAGCCTAACTATGCACCCACTCTTGCACAGAGGTCAGAGTCTATTCTCTGAGTGGACACTGCTAGGAGACAGATACTTGCGGAACCGGGAATATCTAGCCATCCCATCTGGAAACCATCACCAGCTATTATCGCTATCTGTGGCCTTGGAGAACCATACAGTATGAATGTCGAACACAGGAGAAGACAGCCACTATGTTACCTTTCCCTAAAGGTGGCGGACCTCCTTCTTTGCAGTGGCCCTGCTGGATGAAAAATGCCTGTGGAGTTCCACTGTGACAGAGGAGGAACAACCAGATTAGCTAGGCCTCGTCCAGTGCTTCCAATCCCTCTCATCAACACTCCATGACCCAGAGAAATGCTCACGATCTACAGAAATGCCACAACCTTCCCCGTATCCGATGGGTGGACGAGTCTTTCCCAGCTCCGCCGACCATGGAAGCAGAGTTCTTCCAACCGCCCCATCCCAGAAGACTGCTGGAAGCAGATGAAGTTGGATGCCTACTCCTGGTGCCGGCCCACCAGGGTTCCCCACTCGGAGTGAGGGCGGAGATCATCATCGAAGTGCCCGCACCACACAAGGTAGCCCCATGGAATGATCCCTGGGAGGAAGAGTGACCGGGAATATCTGGTTCGAGATGGGCAGAGGATGGCAATCCACTCATAATAACAATCGCCTTCACCTGATGAACCCTTGAATGCCCTCCATGAAGGAGGATGCCCAGCAGCACACATTCCTCACTCTGAAAACTTGGAGCATGTCTTGGTGGAGCATTTTGGCCATCCTGTAAGCTCAATGCAGTAAGGGCACTCAATGTTACCAGTCAGGAAGAATTCTTTAAGAAATCAATGGGCCCGGACTGTTCATCGGCAAGTGGACTGGGCTACACACCAAGAAACAGGAATGCCGGAAGGCTAGGGAGGCAGCAGAGAAGCAGGGACCTGGCCCAGAAGGACAAGGCCATGAACCACCCACCGAGCAACAGAGTAGGGCCAGCAGATCTTCCAACGGCGGAGGCCGTGGCGGCAGAGGAGGCGGCAACCAGGGGGCCGGTACCCACGCTGAAGTAAACCTACCTTCCATATCCCCTCACCCACATGTTTTGGGGGGGGGGGCTAACTTAGGACTCAACTGAGACGAATATTCATCTCAGGGGGCTTAAACCTGTACCAAAAGGTGGCGAAACAGGTGATATCGGCTGAGTTCACCTCCTGTTAAAAGTGTTGGGGGAAAGGGGACGTTCCAGTGGACAAGGGATGGAACACATTCAGGTACTGACAGACGAGTGTACAAGCTCTCCTGAAAGGCTGGCAATTGGCAGGGTCTTGGACTCCAGCAAATGTGAAGCATCACATCAACCATCTGGAACTGAGGGCAGTTCACCTGCCTGGTCTTGACATGGGAAATAAAAGGCCACCGTAATGCCATGTGGACCACCCACAGTTCCAGGTTGTTAATTTGATGCTTCGCAATGGCGGAGTCCCAAGACCAGGCCGAAGCCAGGCTTACTTTTTTATGGGGGGGGCAGATTTTTTTTCAAAAGGGGAATTTTCCCAAATTGTGGACTTTTCACAATAGAGGGGGTGTTGTAAATTTGGCAAAAGGGACCTTTTGACCAAATGTGCTCTTTGTGACACAAAAAAAAACCCTAAAACCACTATTTTGTTTCTAGCTCGCTTCGCTCGCACATTATTTTTGTTGACCCTTTTGGAATTTTGGAGATTTGGTGGGTACATCGCACCCCCGCTGCCCGCACCCCCCGGGCTACGGCCCTGCCCACAGGACCCTGCCAGTCGCCTACCTTTCCAGGAGAGCTTGTACCTTCCTGTCATTACCTGACAATGTGGTTCCTGAAATTGCTACCTATCCATGGCGACAGCATCTTTTTTTTAACCTCCCATCATGCAAGACTCTTGAACCCGGACAAGACACACCGTTCCTCTAGTGCCAATTCAGACCATACACTTAACTGTATGGCCATTTGCATAGATCCATACACTTGAAGAGGCTGGCAGGAAAGGCCAAGGCGTCTTCAACGAGAAAGACTTACGATGTCCGCATCAGGAAAGTAACACGCATGGTTGCTGGGACAACAAGCCAATCCGATAGGCTTCTTTGGGAACTGGGAGACGGCAATTTTCCTGATTGCTGCAGCCTCGCCGAAGTTAATACCCGCATCGAAGGGGAAGGTCACATGCACTTCTTCCAGAATGTTAAAGACCCAGAAGCAGCAGCCCTGGTGGCCCACTCCCGTGTTTGAGGATCTACCTTCATATACTTGTCTCGTCTGAAGTATGAATGACGAACGCTGCGCGCGTTATACTGTGCCGCCTTTCAGTTGCGCTTGTGCTTTGCCTACCCTCGGGCTGAACAGTCGCTACTTCTAACTTCGAGCTGGACAGAGTATAGGACCACAGCCTTACAGAGGGGAGGTGGACAACATCTTCCTTACAACAGTAAGGCTGATCAGGCAGCCCTCCGAGAATTATCTCTGGTCATAAAGGAGAACCGTACAACAAATAATATTAAACAATATACACTATAAAATCATATTGACCACATATTAGTGGGTTGCATAGAAAAAGGGAACTTATATTAAACCCTACAATGAATTAAATCATCTAGTCTGACCATGTGATATTTAAAAATCCTGCTAGTGTTATAACGTGTTATGCCGATACGGCTGGCACGTTTGCGTCATTAATGCATAGCGAAACTACACATTATGAAAGCATCAGTGTGAAGGTGAATGACGCTACTATGCCGTCCGTCTCGCATAACACCAACAATACATATCCCATATACACTAGCGCGAAGTCAAAACGCGCATGGTAAGACAACATGGTTTTTTAATTCGTTTATGGGGGTTTTTGTGTTTTAAGTTTTTTTTTTTGTTATTTCCGTTTCCATGAAACCACTCCATGTCGTGTTCAATAATGATTATTATGCATATATTGTGTAAGGTATTCAGTGATAGAGTGCCACCAAATTAATAATAAATGAAAAAGTAAAAAACTTTTTAAAATTTTTTAAAGTTTGAAATGCTTGTTGGTAATAGAAAAATGGGCAATCCTTCCAGTTTAAATACAAGCCAATTCTCGAATCAGGAACCTTGGCCCCAAAACTTTACCCAAAAAGGAAATATTTGACCCAATTTGACCTTTTTTAAACCTACATGACCTGTAACCTATATACCTTTTAGGTCATCTTTTCCTTTCCAATCTACGGCGGTCCGGTAAGTACGTAATCCTGTTTCTAAAATTGAAAAAAAATGTTGGCGTAAATTGAATCCAGTGTTTAAAAATTCTCAAGACTGGAAAAATATCGAAAGGCACTGTGGGAAAAATGGATGCGACAGTAGCGATCGTGTGTTCACTTTTCCGTGTCTGCGAGCACCTAAGTACCCGATAAAAGTGGTCAATTTTCTCACTAGGTTCTATAGGTTCAGACCCAATTATGATACACATTCAAAACAAAACATAGTAACAGACCCTCTGATGCAAAAACATCCATAGAACCCCTTTGTTTTACAGAGATATTTGAGATTTAGTTTCATTTACACACATTCTCTATGACGGACTGATAACGTTAGTCTCTCACGCAGTAACAAGTTAGTTAATATCTTTCGCAGTCTGTGACACAGACTACACCATCGAAAATACTTTCCGGGCCGCCGTATTTCCAATCACTGCACTGATCATTGTTATTAATTGATCTTGACCCTTACATGACCTTTAACCTCATCCGAGCAAATTGCATAAAGAGTAAATAGGCCCGGCCCATATCGTTCATTAGCTGATCGTGAGCATATACGGAGTAAAGAGGTCCGTTCTTTTGCGACAGCTAATAATTGATAAAGGGCCTTTATGAAGGCATCCATGGTGGGCCATAGTTGCCCATTGTCAGCAACAGGTAGGCAATAGTGATAGAATGTCTGTAATGTGTAGCCCAAGAAAACTTGGCAGCTGATACAGTGTGCAGAAAATTGAATTTTACAGACATTTGATAGCACACTTGCATAGGTGTATATGATTCTCTGGTCCACTATAATTGCTCTTTATCAGTACTTCTAATTAGACATCTATTTGAGTCAAAAAAAATCTCTAAATCAAGAAAGATGGTCAATCTTATAAAAATATGTACATGTATGAAAATATAGGATGGCCATGGTCCTTCAAACTGTGCAGTGAATTATTAGTGACATACAATCACACTTTGTACTATATCAAAAAATCATAGACATCAATGGCAAGTCAAACATTATTTCACACAATCTTGTTTATCATACATCGTCGTGGGTTATGAATTCAACATTATACAATCAACCCATTTGAGAATATGTCCAATGTAGGTGCTAACTTGCAGAATTATGTTTATTGCCCCTAGTTATAGACCTGTGGCTTAACATACATGTAGGTAAGATACTAGCCCACTTGGTACATGTTCTTTAAGTAATAAACACAATGCATCCTGTTTCAATGGCAAACATGCTGTGGTCGTATCATTTTGTATTTAAATTTGACTTGCCTACTCATGACACAAGGCATTTTTTATCTCATTTGCATATGTACACTTACAAGAAATTCTAACTTCAATTCATTAATTCCCAAGACTACCACCATTTCTTACAGGTATCTGATTGGCTCTAGTTGGGTCATTTGGAGCAATTCCTTGAACGTGGAGAGCAGAGCATCATTTCTATGAAGATGTCCTGATTCATATGCTGGTCATGTTCATGGGGGTTAATTTATGAAACTGAAATCTCTTTGCTATTGCTTTTATAACAAATATTATGCAGGTGTGTAATTACTCCCAAACTGAAAATATGCAATGAGCTCATTATATTCATAATCTGTTCCAAAGCATACAGCACATTACATCCTCATGTTCTATTACTATGTGTCCATGTGAGAAGACTATGCTGTTTAGTCTGTAGAGTGTATTACTGAATTTTGGCTTTTGCCAGTGCAGACATCCATCCATCTTCATGATCAACATAAGGCCCTCAGACCTTGCACAATTTTTTTAAAGAAAAATTTCTGTATACACGTACTGTCCATTGAGGTGCTATCTACAGATAGTGACTGCATGACAAAAAATTATCGCGTATTCAATTTTGGAATTTTTCCATTTCACAAGGCAAAGACACATGAAATAATGCAAGGCAACCCAAAGTTGACAAAGTGATATAATTTTTAAAAAAAGAAAAAACCTAAAAAATTAAAAAAATATTAAACTGGTTAAAACATACTCTTCCACCGATTTGAAAGTTGTCACTGTGATGATGAAGACTTGTGCAAGGGTAAATAGTACCTTCAAGCCGTAAATCGTACCGCCCAAGCCGTAATAGTACCTCCAAAGCCGTAAATAGGACCTCCAAGCCGTAAATAGTACCACCAAGCTGTCAAAATAAGTACCTCCAAGCCGTGAATAGTAACATCCAAGCCCGTAAATAGTAACGCCAAGCCGTAAATAGTACCTCCAAGCCGTAAATGTTACCTGGTGTGATATCGCCACATGCGGGTGGTAAGTAGCGTGAGGTAATTTCTTGCAATGAAAAGTACTTAAAAAGTATTGAGGTTCTGAACCTCGCTGTTGTCCTAAAGGTGGACTTTGACATTGAGAATTGAAAAGACTCCGATAATTATGGAAGGAAATTTATTGATTGTTAGTCTAAAAAACAAATATGCCTTTATTTGAGCCTCTGGCTTAATTGTCCATCGGTGACATTTCACGTAGGCCTACATTTTCCTTCGGGGCCAGTGGCGGCGCCAGACCTCTTTTTCTGGGGGGGGGGCACAAAGTGAAATCTTTGGGGGGGGGGGCAAAAGTGGAAATTCTGGGGAGGGGGCAAATATGAAAAATTTGGAAATTTTCACCACAATTTTGGCCAAATACGCTGATTTTTGGCTCCAAATCATTGAATTTTGCCCCAAATCCTGCATTTTCTTTCAACCAGGGGGGGGCAAACTGGGGGGGCAAGAAAAAAGTGGGGGGCAAATGCCCTTGCCCCCCCCCCTTGCGCCCCGCACTGTTCGGGGCAACATCGTAGGCCTACTTCATGTAACATTGGCTCAGTTTTAACCAGAGCCTCTCCTGGACATATATTTGATATACTAACTGCACTACAAAATATCAGTAAGCCATTTTTTTTTGCCATATGATATTCAAAAATGATTTTCACATGTTGGATACCTTATACCCAAACCATGGCTACGTATGAGGCCCTTATGGGCGTTGTGAAGACTCCTGTCCAAATTAATCCCATTAATAGTCTCTAACTACGACATTGCCAATAATTTAAACACCAATCAAATTTTAAATTACTTGAAAGTAGCTAAAAAACAGTGGGCCTAAAGTTTTGAAGAGAAATTTGATTAAAGGAACCAGCAAAATCATTTTTATTTCTTGTGCAAATTGTGCTATAATTCATGAACTCAATTGAATTGTGGCTTGACCTGCATTTGTATGTGCAGTGGTAGTATTGTCAATGGAGGACTGATGAAGTGCACAAATGTAGTTCCACACTGTGTTGTTTGAAACCATCTAGGTCACAAAGAATAATGAATACAATGGGCATATTTGATAGCATACCCTAAGTACTGAGTAAAGGGGCAGGTGCTCATATTGTAGCTTAGTTCACTATGGGCTCAGTTCAGTAGACTTGGATGGGCACATGTTAACACTTAAGTGCCTAAGGTGTTTTCACTCACGTTGGTGCCTAAGGGGGGGTTCCATGGAACCCCCCCCCCAAGGAAACCATTTTCCCGAGGGAATTTTCGAATGAAATTCATACCACCTTTGAGGGGGCATAAGACAAGGCCACAGGTGCAATATAAATGAGTTCCGGATTATCGTCTGGAAATTAGGGGCAAATCATTGTTTTCGAAATGCGTCAAAATCGCTCAAAAAGTAGTATGATGTTTCCGCGACCTTACTTCCACAGCATACACATTGCAAATCATTTTGATGTTTATATCTGCTCTAGAAGGACCAATTTACATAATATAAACACAAAAATTACCATTTTGTACATTCTTGTATTTTTTGTGGGGGCAGTCATATTTGCCATAGGTTTGTACAACAATGGCGCGCAGTCGTTCGATGATGGAATCGCTTCTTTTCAGCACATAAAGGGTTAATTATTTTTTCTGATTATGTAATTAATTTTGTTTCATGCATATGAACATACATAAGCAGAAAAATATTTCTGGCAACAGGGTTTGCTAATTTTCATTTTCAAAATCACACTCCCGTTGGTGCCTAAGGGGGGGTTCCTAGGGACCCAAGCTAATTATCTCATTAACGGGCAAGAAATTTAGTAATTTTTTTATGGAAAGAAGCGCATCGATAAGTTGCACAATTACAAAAAATTAGAGTTCGAAAATATTTTTCACAAGTGAGAAATCGCCGAAAAACAAATCTTGGGTACTATGGAACCCCCCTTAGGCACTTAAGTGTTAAGAACAGCATGCATACATGTCCTGGGTATCATAAATCATACTAAAATACAGGATGTGTATTTGCTCAATACAATGGTGAATGAAAGTTATCGAACTGCGCCATGAGAAATGTGATTTTATTAGCTCATAGTGGTTTCAATATCAACTATGCCCTGAAGACCTATTAGTTTCCGATTCAAATGCTCATTACAGCCTGCAGGATATAAAGCAATTAAAAAAGACCTGTATTTGATTTTATAAAATATATCGTCATCTCAGTTTAGTGATGTGTACTGCCTTGTATTAGGATAACTCAATTTATCTTTCCTTGAGGCACTGGCTCTTGGAAGAACCATTTCAAGAGCAACTGACCAAAGACTTGATATTACATTTTGTTTGATGGGAATTCCTGACAAATGGCAGCTATTGCACTTGTACACTCACACAACAATATATTTTACTTTGATTGGCAAATATTTACTTAGCATTATGAATCCAGCATACATGTAGGCCTGAAGCAGACAATCACTAACAACTAATGTTGCCATGACAGATTTTTAATGGTCGAGTCTCCAATTTCACAGATCATGTTCACCAGCAACTATGTCATGGCACCATCAGGTATAAGCAATTGTCTGAATCTTGCTGGTGTCATTTATGACAATAGCCAAGTCCAGATTTTTTTTGGTACATCTGGGCCTGAAAAGCATTATAAATTTTGCAAAATTGACATTCTTATGATTTTGAAATTGTACTAAAAATGCACTCAAGAAATTAAGTTCCATGTTCTAGTATCTATTTTGTACTCCAAAAATTATGTACCAAAAAAAAAATCCTGACTGGTTGATCTTTTTCTGCCTTATCTTACTCTTGCAGTCACATTTAGTATGGTAGTATGTTGAATTTAAGATGTCTGAAAGGGATCACTGCTGGTGCTCTAGAGATAATTTTATCAGTGTTGGAATGGAAATTGTACCAGCCAGGGGTAAATTTAAAGACAATTGACCTATTGAGCAAAAAAAGCACACTCCTGGCATACATTTATTTGAATATTCGTCCCATTTCTTTTGCTCAAGTGGTCCAAAACGATGCAATATCGAACGGCCCATCAGGAAATTTCCCAGGCAAGTCTATGGCCAGTCCAACACTGAATTTCATTGTTAACATTCTCTAACAATTTCATTCCATATCTTGAATATATGGAATTTGAGTTCTTCAAAATCATTCACTATTTTGATTCTTTGAGAGAAAGAGTGGTTTGGGTTCACACCAAGGCATCTTCTAGGGTTTGTTCTGTTGGTAACTGATCTGGGTTTCTTGATGTACAATTGTAGCACACACCAAACTCAACTGATTTTTTTTCCAAGTCAGATTTCAAATTCAAGAGCAGTCTTTAGAAGAAATCGGTGATCTATGAATCTGCTATTGGTTGTGTAGGCATGGATATGGTCAATTTTTAATATTCATCATCAACGTCTACAAATTTCTATGGAGAGTATTGGATTCCAGCTTATATGTTGGCAGGTCAAATCTTGGCATGCCATGAAGAGCAACAAATGTGTGAATCTCATGGGTTAAAAACAAATCCATCCTGTTCTCTAGCTTCATGTTATTTACAATTCAAACCATGTTGGTCAGAAAGTGCACCCGCTCCAACAAAACGCAGCCATCATTAATCCTCCGCATCTTCACTGTCTTCATTCTTAATGTATTTGTGCTTTATATCTTTCCATTGTTTCTGTAATGAAATAAAAAAAAATTAAATTAAAAGTGACTTTTGTTAGTTTACAGTAGAGGTGGGCTATTTGGTCAATGTTTCAGATCACTTCAAACACAGGCTTATTTGATGAAAATCACCCTGATCCCACTTTTGAAGAAAAAAATGAAAAAGTGCGAAAAGCAGGGTGCCCCATCGAAAAATTCATAATGGCCGCCAAATTGTCAAAAATTTGATTTTTGATTATAACTCATTTTTTGTTCAATTTGCTTAATTTTTGTGGCAATACCCATGTTTTGGGGTATTAGTAGAGGTGGGCTATAGGGTCATATTGGGTCATAGTTTCAGATCACTTCGAACACAGGCTAGAATGATGGCTTTAATGATGCTTATCTCATTTTTGATGAAAAAAATTTAAAAAGTGCAAAAACCAGGGTGCCCCAGGGAAAAATCCAAAATGGCCGCCACATTGGCCAAAATCATATTTTTGACCATAACTTGATTATAAGCTTTTGTTAATCATCTTCATGTTTGTGGCAATACCCATGTTTTGCCCTGCAAGGAATCATTCTATGCAACTTCCATCTCACCATGACTTCTTGTTTTCTCAATAATGCAGTTTTAGCTTAAAATTGGACTGCAAGGGCGCTTTCTAGTGTGGTTTGGTGTGTATTCCCATAGGATTTCATGCTAAAATTGATTTTGTTGCTGTTTGGGTTTCAATAGGGCCTAAACTGTCTGAAAATGATGGGGTGCAAATTTTCGGACTGATGCCCCCTCCTGCAAGGGGGAAAATGTTAGTACAGGGAAAAATTTAAAATCGAGTTAAATTGTGTTTTAATGGACACTAACGTGTTCGTCTCCTCATAAGGATTAGAAAAAGTATATATTTGCCTAGGTTCCAACCTTTAGTGAAAGCGGTATAGGGCAATTCCACGGTAACGGAATGACGTTTGGACTCACTTTTGCCACTTTCAGATGTGTTTATCACACATATTTGAATCAGTTAGAGCAAACAAATACAACTAAACTATGCCAGTTACCCATACCTTCCATTTGTACTTTAGTTTGTTTCAAAAATATTTTGTTTCAGAAATATATGCATATCAATGAGGCTGGTAACAGAATTACGGTAAAAATGGACATGGGTTTTACACCTCACATACGTTTTGCAGAAACCCTGTGAATTTTATGAGGCAATATTATTTAAAATGTAAACAATGTCATCCTTAGAGTCTTAAATAAAACACATGAGTTTTGAAAAAAATTCAAAATACGAAACAATAAGCAGACAAGCATTTGGTAACAGAATGACGGTAACGGAATGACAGAATGTCCTCCCATACATGTAGAAACATGTACAAAATTTCTTTGAGTGAACTAAATTCAGGAGGCCAAATCTCACCACAAAGATGGTGGTACAATTTTTTAAGTTGATGCATTGGTTACATCAGGTCTTTAAATTTTTTTGAGAAAACAAAATGTTTTAATATTTTTATTATTTTAGGCATACCGACTGTTTGAAATACAGCAATTTAAGCTCAAGGTTGCTGAATTCTGCAGGCATGTTTTGGAAAAAATACCAAGTCTCGGCTAAAGTAGGTAAAAAATTATTGGTCATATGGGATATTGTTTTTTACTTGTTTAAGTGATTCTGAAGCCATCGGTGGTGGTCTGTAAGAAAACTTTTTTTTTCACCCAGTTCCGATGATTTGTCATTCCGTTACCGATTTGGTAATGGAATGACGCACTTTAATTACCTGTAATTAATTAACAAAAGGGATATTGGTGAAAAAAATGGCTCATTATTGTTGAGCTACTTATTCTTACTTTGAATATGAACTTTGTTTACATTCCTACCACAACTTTTGAAAAATAATTTAAAAATATGGTATTTTTTGGTAACGGAATGACAGAAATCCCGTTTTGGAGTCACTGAAGTGTAACAAGCTACTCAAAACAAAAAATAAATGTTGATATCACTTTTCTAGCACCTCATTTGTCTAATACAACTAATATAACATTATTAATACCTACTTAAAGTCTCTATGATGAACTTCTTTTCTTCCACTTTTAATCACAATTTTTAACAAAATGGGGAAAATCCATATTTTTTATACCTTAATGTATAAAAAATTGAATTTGAGATCATATCTCAAAAATTTGGTCCATAAGCTCTCTTTAGACACCAAGTTATTGTTCTGGCATGAATTTAAATTTTTGGGTACCAGGATGACCTTTGTTTGGAATTGCCATATACATGTAGCTCCATAATGGTTCAAGGTCACCCTGGGGGTAAATGCTCCCATGTTGTTGAAAATGGTGTCAAATGATTCCTTGTGTCATACTGAAAAAGAAAATGCATCTTAACTGTTTGGTGATATCACCATTGCGACATCCAGGGAAAGTTTTGGTGACCCCCATAGACCATGTAGCCCCTTGCTACATTTTGCTTTATATAACACCTAAATAGATCCTTGTCATTTGATTGGAGGATTCTCGGTCACATGTCATTAAATAAATGCTATATTGCATGCTTACTTCATGTGCAGTTTTGTTCCATTTGGCGTGCAATTTTGTTCCATACGTTTCGTTCTATTGCACGACTTGTGCGTCTTCTCAAAACACGGGTCATCTAATGCACGCACAAATACGGAACTTTGCCGTGGCTATGATGCTATTATGATCAGCGTTGATTGCGGTGCAGCAGCGAGTCTCGGAACTTGCGGTCTTTGCGTGAGTGAACAATGGAAGCACGATCTTGTTGTTTCTGCCGGCAAAGTTATGTTTTCAGCAGGATCTACGTGGAATTCCCGGCCATGGAGGTTTCTTTAGACCAAGTTTAATGCAGTGACTATAGCAAGTAGCAGTAGAAGGTAAATGTAAGTCAACATTTAGGCCTAGCCCTGCAGAGCTAGGCCCTGGATCCATAGCAACTTGCTACTTGACAGCCCAGGCTAGGCTAGGCCCTAATTCTTAGCGTAGTAAAGCTAGTTTGAGCTTTAATAAAATGACAAGGATCTACTTAGATGTTATATAAAACAAATAATGAATGTTTTTCATTTGTGCAATGGAAAGAATATTTTCATGAGTTGAAAGATGAATGGAACATTTCATCTTTCAACTCATGAAAATATTCTTACCATTGCACTCATAAACATTCATTATAATGTAATTAGCCAACCAAATGTCACACACTGTAAAATAATACATTTTTGGATCCCGTGAGACAATACAAACAACTTATTACCAGTTTCAACAAAATCTGAGCATTGGGTAAATTTTACCCCAGGATGACCTTGAACAATTATTGAGATAGCGCTTTAACTAAAGGTCGGAACCTAGGCAAATACTTTTTCTAATCCTTATAAGGAGGCGAACGCATTAGTGTACATTAAAACAATTTAACTCGATTTTAAATTTTTCCCTATGGTCATGTGTCATATAGTGGGACACCTGATTTTGGGAGGACGTTACATCAGCACTAACTTTTTGGGGTTTAGCAAAGTGCTACAAGATAAATAATTGTCCAATTCTCATAAATTTGGGCTTATTTTAAAGCCTATTTATTCTTCTTTTCAAAAATGCATTATTTTTTCACATACGTTTTATCGTTGTCTTTTTAATTAAGCAAAATGATAATGAAGTCAACTGTGGAGGAGCCGCGGTGCAGGAGCCGCGGTGCAGCCTCCTGTGTTACTATATGAATTTGGGTTTTTGACATGCTTACTATTTTTCAAATGGTTGTAAAATGCAAACAACTAGTGATATGGAGATTTTTTTCTCTTGCACAGGTTCCATACATATCTTAGTATAAAATCCAAGTACATAAATCCAATTCAACCCTTACTTAATGATTAATTAGCTTTGATTTTAATAACAGTTAACAACAGCCTGCATGTAATGCGATTCATTTTCAATCTACACAAAGCATTACCCAACAAAATAAATGCTTTAAGTCAATCAACATACAGTTAAATTAAATTACCAAACTAATTATTCAGTTTCCACTATTAAATAATGCCATATAATTAGCTACCAATTAACCAATTAATGTACTAATTAACTCCATTTTGCCATTTGATAGCCTATTCGCATGTGAGACGATGGTCAGTAATTTCATAAAAAAAGAATACAAACAGATCAGGATTGCTGAAAGACATACATGTATCAAGTGTATTATATGTTGGATTGATGTTCAAGATTTAAAAGGCCAATATCTAATATCACACATCGATCATTATGACATCATTTGTATATAGCATAACACCATATTAATTTTGAATACCACCCTGTATGTGTTTCACATTTGAAAGTGTATGGTCATCATTCTGTAATTACATGTTAATACTTAAATACATCACCTGATCAAAATTTCTTACAATTAAAGGAACCTCAGCCCAACACAAGTCTGATTAAAAGGTACATGCTACATCAAATAATAATTAAAAATGTTTTTCATAATTTTGCTCAGCAAACTTGAGTTTTCCCATAGACTTTCTATGGTAGCGTGTCCCCACATCCATGTCCCAA
>JAMKCH010084905.1:0-43416 GCA_023653785.1 Ophioderma brevispina | reverse complement strand
TACAACTTGTAATGTAGACTGAAGGCAGCAATGCAAGATCATTATAAAAGTGTAAAATTTGCACTGTACAAACTGTATGTAAAATTAACCACAAAATGGTTAAAGGTATAAAGCCAGATTTTGGAAAATTTTCATTTCATTCAAATTTTCTTTTTAAGGGGGAGGATGTTATATCACCCTCAAAATTTTGATTAAAATATTATTTTCTCAATTTTATTTGAGAAAAGTTTTCTCACGGGAAAAGTACTTTGTTTACTATAAAAAGAGAGAAAGGGGAATACCCCTAGTTTGTTTTTGCTAGGTGCACGTGTTAGATTGCACAATAGGGGAAGTGGGGGATTCCCCAAGAATGCTAAACTTAGAAACTGAGTCAACTTGTTTATGCTTTAAGATCAAAACATTGCAGAATCTAGGTAATTCCCCCATAAAGTTATATATGTGAAGTGATGTAATTCAGGTGATGTAATTTATGTGAATTCCAATTGGTAAGCTAGTGTAAGTTTATGTTTATGCATGATGATGATGTAATGATTATTGTTAGAAAGGGGAATCTAGCTGTGTGATGTTAAATAGTACTTGTGACTGAAGGACTGAGGCCAGCAGTTGTAATCAGGAGCTAAACCAGAGCTCTGGAGCTATACAGTATAATTATAGCTAGTTTAATCTACAATAATGGTAGATTTGAGTTCTACATCTGTGCCAGGATTTAATACTTTGGATGCCGCCGGAGCTTGATAGCTAAATTGTCTGCTGTCATCTTTTAAGCCAAAGAGCTTCAATTTTTGGACTCAAAAAGGGATTCCAGTTTGTGGTCCTATATGAGGACATAGCGACAGACTGATGGTGGTATAATACCTGGATTTTATTATTGTGGAATATTAGTGTCGTCGAGTGAAAGCCCGTCGTCTTGAACTGCTGGACAAAATTACCTTCAAGACTCAGAAGATTTCGCATGGAATATACCATAGATACATATGTGAACTTATGTGCTGTCATTGTGGAGTCTTCGCTGTGAGGACACATCATCGTTGAACTGCAACGCTTTCAACACAGGACCCTTGTATTAAAACCCTAAGTAATCTTAACTAATTGTGCGTAATTATATATGTAATGTTGTTTTGGACATACCAAATTTAGAACCAATTACAAATCATTAAAATCTGTTATATAAAATTTAGATCACTTGTGCACAAGGCTCATTTATTTGTGTTTGAAAGGTATTTCTGACCTTTGACGCCCACGAGACGTCATAACAATAGCCAAATTCTTACTTCAGTGACGTTGACATGGTGCACTAACATAAAGCTAGCTAAATGAAGGAAAAGTTCTCAGAGTTTCGTCTTGACAAGTCAACTTAATCAACCGCCTCGTTTCACTTTTAATTACATGTACTACCATTGAACAAAATCTCCGCGTCGCAAAAAAGTTCGCTGGTATCCTGCGGTGTTACTATAGGGAGAGTCAGAAAAAACCAGCCCTGAATGTGTCCGCCATTTTGTATTTTTTAATAAACCTATATCACATATGAGATATCAATAAAAAGCTTATATTACTAGCTTTAATTTGCTGCAAAGATTATTCCCATCAGTTAGTTGTAGATCGAGTTACGATCTTTTGAATCAGGCAGTCTAGTTGCGCATGGAAGAGGGGTTCCCGTGCACCCCCCACAGTACTCAACCAAACCAACTTTATGGATGCCTTTGGGATCCTTTAACACATTTCCAATGTTAACAGTGAAAAAAGTGAGTGGTCTTGAGATATCCAAGATGGCCGCCAAAAATGGTCAATTTTTTTTTAAATGTCATATATCGGCCTAAAAATGGGATAAAAGCATAAATGAAATCATTAAATGTATGCTTTTTAGCTTTGCCAATTCATTTGTGGCAATTTCAGTGTACTACTATACATCAAATTCAAGATTGAAAAATTGATGAAAAGTTCACAAATTTTCCAAAATAATTATAAATATAACAAGGAAACCACAAAATGTTGTGTTAGGACAATGAAACCCCCATGCTCTGCGTATTGGCAATGTTATCTTAATTCAAAACCAAGATGGCGGCCAAAAATCGTCCAAAATGGCGACAAAAATGGGAAAATTGTAAATAAAATAATAGTTTTGCCAGACAAATTGATTAATATGGTAAAGAAACCACAAGAAACTGATCAAGGACCATTGTGAAGTTATGCCAAGCATATTTGTAATATCATTATGCTTTAAATCCCAGATGGCCACCAATATAGTCGCCTTCAAAGCTCTTTAAATGTCAAATTTGAAAAAAGGAGCTAGAGTAAAGCTAGAGTATATGGCTTTGACCATTAGATACTCATATCTGGCATTTCTCTTTGCTAACATACATAAAATTTAAGATGGCAGCCAATGAAATAATGACGTCCATGACGTAAAACACAAAATATCACGAATTGATCAATCTTGAGATTGTGTGTGTTATGCCTTATGCTTGATCATTTATTCGAAAAGGAAACGGAGATGAACAAAAAGGATGAAAGGAAGGTTGTTTCGCAAGCTCTGAAGTTATTACTGGTGCGTGTGTGCCTATGTTTGTGTGCGTCACAGCGTGTTTGTGTGCACGCGTATGTGCGTGTCAGTGTGTGTGTGTGGGTGTGTGTGTGTGTGTGGTTGTGTGTGTGTGTGTGTGTGTGTGTGTGTGTGTGTGTGCGTGTGTGGTCAACATGATAAGCCTATGTTATTGATCACAGTATCCACTTTGATCGATTATAATGGAACTTGGATACAATGAGTACTGGTTAGAGTTGCACATGGGACATGGCGTACAAGGGGTTATTTGGACCATTTCAAGCTAACGTTTAACCCTGTAATAATTGGTTAATATCTCCACATACTTTGTTGGATTTCAATGATACTGAAAACAATGAGCCTTACACGTACTACGAAGATTTATTGTATATCATTCCGTGTTGGGTATCGAGATCCGATGCATCACGACCCAGAAATCTCGTATCGCATTTCAAAATCTCGCCTGAAATCTTGCATTTTTGTACCACAAAATTTCTCATTTAAGATATACCGAAATCTCGCATTTCGTATTACATCTTGCAGTTTAAAGAGTATTATTGCATTTTGAATATACGAAATCTTGCCTTTTGAAGAGCAAAATTTCGCATTTTGCATTACGAAATCTCATATTTTGAGTAGGTACGTATTTCTTTATTTTTTCCTTATTACTAAAATGTAATTTAATCAAGAGTAGAATCAAATTCAGTCCCGTGATCATGGATGGATTTTGGTACTTTGTGGGATTTAAAATCCAATGAGCTCCTATGCCGCTCCCAAAAGTGTGAGCTAACTATAGTACTACACAAGATGGCAAAATCCGAAATGGTCGCTGGCGGCCATCTTGGAAATTAGTAAATTACATATCTTTTGCGTAAAATAAGTAATAAAACGCATGAAATATTTGCCGTTTTCGACAATTATATAATTGTCATTTCTGTGGTTATCTTTTTAATTTTGTGATCTGCAATTGGGTCAATTTGAAATTTTGTATATTTTACATTTTCAAAGAGGTTTATTTTGGAAGATGATTACGACATTTTTTCAAGTAATTACAAGGCGGGAAATTCATTCCATTTGTAACATATCAACTCCACGGTTATCTTCACTCTACGAAATCCAAAATGGCTTCTGGTAGCCATCTTGGGAATAACCAAATTGCTTATCGCTAGAATAAAATAACCTACAGACATAAAATAAGTGTCCATTTTGACTATTTTAATAACCAACTTTTCTGTCAGTTTATTCAATATTCAAACAAAATACAATATAAAAACAACCAGGATAAAAATTCTATAAAATAGATATACTGTACTATAAGAGCCCATACTGAAAAGAAAGCAGTACAGAGCATTCTAGAATACCGGGATATCCTAGAAGGGAATTTCCTTGTCAGAAAAAAAGCTCTATAGCCCATACGGAACACTATAAATATAAAACCTTTACAGACACAAATGGTAAAACGCAATTGCCAAACAAGTAAAAAGAAGTGAAACATTACATTTGGCTCAAGCTATGAGGGATTAGATTTAAAACACTTCTAAATGATATACAAAGCCCTATTCAGGCCCGTACGCAGGGGAGTGCGGTCGCACCGCCAAATTCCACAAAAGGGGAAAAAGGTCCACTTTTTGTCGATTTTTGTTTTTATAAAAGGTCCATAATTTTGGGAAAATATGACGAAAAGGTCCACATTTTGGTGATGAGATATTCAAATGTCCAAAAAAGGAACATTTTAGCGGGGTTAGGTCCATTATTTCAAAAAAGGTCCACTTTTTCGAAGACCCTTACCCCCGTAAAAAATCATGGGTACGGCCCTGGCCCTATTTTAACCAGATCATTGCGTGTGTTTTTGAAAGATCAATCAGAAAGGTGAATTAGACTTGACCGATTTTTAAAAAGAGATACGAAGTAAGCAAGATGGAATTATGCCACCATGTGTATCTTCCCTGGTCAACTATGATTTTACAGAGGTTTGAAACGTGATGTGCATGTATTTTGACACCGAGGACATTTGGTACCATTTGACGAACGTGAACGCCATCTACCAAGGTTAACCAGAGTTAGGAGTGGATCAGTGGATGCGTTGAGAAAAAATGAAGAACATCATGAGGGAGCTGGTAGATTGTTTCGCAGAGCTTTCGCAGCAGCAGTACAAGGGTTTTTACTATTATTAACTGACAGTTATTGAAAATTTGCGAGATAAAGGTTCTTCCCTATCAAGCTTAGACACCATTGCGTCTTGAATTTTTTTAATCAAGATTTCCTTTCGGGTATACAAAACCAGGTGCATGGCATTCTTTAAAAGTATGCGAGATGCTACGGATTAGGGGCAAGCCAAGGTCATTTCCTGAAGAAGAATCCCATAGAACATCAAACCTTAGCAGATTGGAACCATTGAGCTCGTGGACGGTAAAGATGGCATCTCAGCGAGGCATATATCTGACATAAATAGCAAATTTAAACATTTTCTTTTCAAGGCACTCAATTTTATAGGTGTTTGGGAGGACCTTGGATGGTTTTCCCGCTTTGTAACGAGAACAATCAAGATATTTGTGAGTAATTATTGAGAGTATCTTTTACAGTGTTACCTACTAATTTGAAAGTAACTGCTTTCAAACTGCCACTGACAATTGATAGGCATTTTTACATTTACTTGGTTCGAGAGTTTAAGCCCAATTTCGTTATAACATCAATATTAGGAAAAATTATCTGGTGAGTGTCTAGTAGCGTTCTAAGCCAGATTAAAATCGTCAGCAAAAGGATCTACAATATGGCGCACTTTTAAATCTTTGTTATTACGAAGTTAACCATGTTTCTCTTCCAAGTCACCACGTTTCAATTGAGATGATTTACAAAACCAATTTGACGCACTTACACTAATTATTTTATGGTTATCTTTAAGGTGAAATCCAAGATGGCCGCTAACAGCCATATAAAGTATATGAATATTTTACATCTTCAAACCAGTTGACGTAGGAAGACGATTCCGTTACTGTTGTCAAGCTATTTTTTGCCATGAATTACTATGAATTCCAAAATGGCTGCCAGTGGCCATCATGGACATTTTAGGTAAAAATATATACATCTTGAGTAAATTAACCTGCAGGCATGATATGTGAGGAGACTGCAGACTAATTCTAAATACTTGACCATTTTGAGGTCACTCTCAGACCTACAAATATGATCTAGGTTTTTCTGATTTCTTATTTGTATGATCATCTACATTAAAATTCAAGATGGCAGCCAAAGTGGTATCCAAAATGGCAACTAAAATAGAAAAAAATGTGCATGTCATGGTTTTGCCATATAGATGAGATACCATACAATATTTTTCTAAGGCCACTGTTAACTCATGCTAAGCATTCTGTATTATACCATCCCGCCTTCAGAGATCATTGAAACCTATATCTGTAACTTCCGAAAATTATGATAAATTAAAGTAAAAACGCTTGTTTTTGACCAGACGAACAAACCCAATATCTGAATTTTGTTAGCATACTTTACATTCAAGAAAAATAAAATTTTGAGTTTTAAGATCGATAAAAGATCTAAAGGTCCATGGGTTTAAATTCAATCATCTACCAAGGTGTTTCCGGACGTCGAGATATCCACTCAGGCGATTCGTTTATCATTTGAATACCATGGTGTAAAGTTTCTTTCATCGCGGTACCATCAAGCGTGGTCCTTTCAAATGCAGTAGTTTTTTCTATGGTTCGTAGAAAACTATTCTGCGATAGGTCAACTGTAGCCAAATTAAGAAAACAAATCATTGTGTTAAATTTACAATCATAATCTTTTGTTTTTGTTACATTGCGCAAAAGTTACTACTGTTTGTAACCAATATTATCGCTATAGAATCCACGTCGACATTACACTCCCCATGTTCATTATTACCACCGCCACCACCACAACCATTTGCATCTCCATTTTTCTCATACGGATTGTCGTGACAGTGTCATGTTATTATCAGTACAAATCATGGTCTATTATTGTGCCATCGTCTTTTTAACCATCCTCCTCCGTCAACAGCATTTTCCCACTTTACAGCTCGAAACAATTTTATAAGTTCGTGAATTGCAACCGCTTTTAAGAGAGATTTACATTTATCTGGTTTGAGCGGTCGTGCCAGACATGAAATGTGTACGGTTAGCCCACCATTTTAAAATTGTTTTTGCTTTGGGTTATTTGGTTTGGTTTCGTTTGTTTGTTTTATTTTTGTTCATCTATATCTTTCCTTATCACTTGATGCATCCACTCTAGAGAAAAATACACATTTAAACCTACTACACATGAGGTAATTCCGCCTTTTTTGACACTAAACGTCCGATTTCCAACAAACGTGCAAGGTTCCATCACAATTAAATCTGGCCTAATCTCTTCAAAACACCATTGCATCGTTTTTCAAGGTTGGTTTGGGTAATATTTTTTTCCTTAAAAATGCACAATTTAATATTTAGGAATACATTTTCGTAAATATAGGGTGACCCAAAATACAGTCCATACAAATATATATTGACATTGCCATGGCGTTTGTTACCTTTGTACACATTTACCATTACAAGGGGGTGTTTTGTTGTAGGCTAAGTAGATGGTTTTGTGTGCTTTGAGGTACATGCTTGTTACCCCCCTGGCCAAGAATATCTCAGCCACCGACTTCTACCCACAGCAGCCGACAACACCCCGCTGTGCTATTGTTATGAGTGTCCTTGTTCAAATAAGACTCTTCTCTTCAACAGACTTTTAGTAGGCCGCCTGTGGAATTTGATATTCGGGTCTAATTATAGGTTTTTTAACAAATAGATAGGTGACCGGTTAGAATTTTTCTGTTGAACGGGTTTCGGGTGGTATGAAAAGAACCGATTTTAGACAAAAAATCTACACGGTCATCGTGTTTTCCTTGGGAAATGCGAAGTAATGTCCGTGTTTTTGAAATGGCAGCAGTGCGTGACCCGATTGGTGTAATCCATGCCCAGCGAACGTTGCTGGCTGCTGTGGACTCTACACCACTCTGTTTGGCGATTTCTACATACACTACGTTACGCCGATCGTCTATGGTTTGGGTCAGAGTAAGCGATGCAATAACAATATCACCGCTTTGTTTATTTTGAAAAAACTTAAACAGACACGCCGCGGGGTGTCGGCGTTTCAATTTGACCATCGCTCACAGAGAGTTGCGTAATCGCTAGACCCCTTTGTATTTAGAGTACACCATTCCATTGCGGTAACCTGACGCACCCAGTTGGCCTCAAACAATGAAACATTAAATTACTCGGCAGTCTCCAAACGAAATTAAGCCTTCCGCTCATTCGTTGCCACGTCACAATATACATATCTTCTCGTATGTGGAGTGGCAACAAGTCGTAACTGACATTTTGGTGGCGAAAATGTAGTCTCTTTATATATTATGAACGGGGGTCTTAGTCCGCATAATTTTATATCCTTTTCAAGTGACCCGATCCCTCAATTTTATTTATTGGCAGAGTTATTAGGCTAAGTCGGTCTATTTAGGTGTAGATACTACTTTGTTGCACTCCAAATTGAATTTCTGTGGAGAAAAAAAGTCGTAACTGTTAGCATACGACTTTGTGCCCTAAACTACACGGAAAACTAGCTATGTAGATACCCATACCACCAACCCCCGTTTTATTTTTTATGAAGCTTAATTGTTTTTAAAGGTGAGTAATAAAAAAAATCTCTCCCAATTTTTGTTCAAAAGTGAATTCCTTTCTCATTTTTTAAACCAATTTATGCTAATTTTGGAACAAAAACCGTTATAATATATCAAAATGTAGTTACAGGGACCTCTTTCCACTCATTATTCCCCCAAATACTGAATTTATTTTCAAAGTAAATGAATACGCATAAAATTTTAACAATATTTGGTTGATACGACTTTGTTGCACTACACGGGAAAATGAATGGTGTAGGTAAGCTAATTAAAATTAAGCTAATTAAATTATAATAAGGAGAAGTACCACTACACTAAATGAAAAAAACACCACCAACACCAGACACCCACATTTTTTTGAAGAGCGCACCCATTTTCAAAAGTTGAAATACTTTTGGCACGGTTTCGTTGGTAATGGTCTAGGAAAATATAATTGCGAACGGGAATGCTATAAAAATGACGTATTTTATAAATAAAAATCAAGCTTTTGTAGTAAAAAGGTGGCTCGAACGAACTCGATTGGGAAATTAAAAGGAAGAGATGGAAAATGACTACGATTATTATGTCCGTATGTGAAATAGTTGCCTCTCAGAGAAGAAAATTTTTTGAAAATCTAAAAAGTACATGGCGATACAGGCTTTTAACATTGGAAGGACGTTTCAAGCAAGCCGTTTTTTTTTTTGAATTATTATCGGGATCCCCGATAATATTATTCTAATTACAATTCCTTCGTTTGTGACACACAACATTTTCGGCTTAGCCATTCACAGGTTAATTTTACTAGCCAGTTACCAATGCACCGTGTAAAAATCTCAATTTTTTGAAAAAAAAAAAAAAAAAAAATTGGGGCGCTTCTTCAAAAAAATTTTGCTCATAATTGCTTTAAGTGGGAAAATAAAAATTCATAATATACTTTTGTAAATAAGTGTTCATCGGTTTTTTTTTTATTGAAAACTTTTTATTTTTTTTATTTTTTTTACAAAAAATGCTTCTCCTGTAAAATCATGAAAGTAGTACGACTTTGTTGGTCACTCACATGACGTCATGTTTTTTGTGGCTATTACAATGAAGAGTATCCGACTCTTTTAATAATCATTTTATATTAATAATAATTAATAATTTAGTTTTGGCACAATCTTAGATAGCCAAAATAGCATTTCTAAATGTATATACTTAGGAAAAACTGAGGCATGGATGAACATAGCCAATAGGAATGACCTATGGGAAGATTCCTATCTGTGTAGATTATTTGCAGCTGATTATCTAAAAAATTTTAATCTTACATAAAATATCTGTTTAATTAGTGGATGTTTTGTAAGGTAATGTGAATTTGCAGGATAGTCCAACATAGGCGGAGCTGACCCTTCATGTTATCAACTGTAAATTAACAAATACGCAAACCAAGTTTTGATTTCCTATAGTCCATAATCCAGGGGATTTTAATACTAACGACTACTACGTTTTGTAAATAACGCTGTAATTTAGATTTTTTTCGTTTAGAACAATAGACTGTACATTTTCTAAGCAACTTCAAAGTACTGTTTTTTTTCATCCTCCTCGTGGCCACATCGGTTGTAGACAAACTTCAATATCCTGGACCACATCAATCAATCACTACATCACACGACACGACTCCTGATTATCCTTACCGTACAATTCTACAGGCCAAATACGTGAGAGGCAAAGGGTTGTTGACAATTAATACTAATTATGAGACCAACTTTAATACAATATGTGTTTGTTAAAGTACTTTTCGCGATGGTAAACTAGTTTAAGGGTTTCGTAGCTGTGGAAGGCGAACGAGTTGCCAAAATTGAACTCAGAGCGAGCTTTGCCATCTGACTCAACATAAGCTCAAAGGGCATTCCAGACCAGCCAGGCAACCCAGCATATGCTCTGAGGAAGTGGAATGGTTTAGCGCTCACAAACCCGGTTTAACCCGCCAAAGAAGTCTGATCAAGACCTCCGAACACCCTAATCTATACGAAGAGATACTGCATAAGGTTAATTTCCCCTACTAAGTCACCTTCCCAGACGGAGATATATCGGAGTGCTAATCTTGAAAACGGATCAAACTAGGCTCCGAAGGCACAGCGCTGGTGTTCTGCCAATGAACTATTCCTTGACTGGTGTATTACCATTACTGTCTGTCCAATTAACTTAGGTGTCCGTTTTTTATTACTTCCAACGTTTTTTTAAATATCAATGAAATGAAAGTTATTTAGTCATCATTGAACCCAAACACAACAAGATCATTGGGCTCTAACTTTGTAAACCATGATTTTCTTTCTCTTCTGGCTTTTATTCAATTTACCCCTGATTTTTATTAGACAACGACAACAAACTGGGTGCAGGTGAAAATTAACATTTGACCCCTCTAACTTTGTACTTTGATGGCAACCCCATTCACCAATTAGGGGTGCTTCAAAACATTTTAACGAACCATTATTGAGTTCGTGGACCTTGCTTGATTTTCGGTGTATTGCGCGTGCATTTAAATGCTTCTTCTTTGAAAACCATATACTTTTAATAGAGGTCCCTGGTCCTGTTTTATTCAATTGGTTTACGAACAAAAGAATCATACAGCTCTCCTGTAATGCCGTCCAATTTCCAAGTGGTGGAACAAATTGGGATATCATCCCGTATGTATTTGATCTGTTGAACAAAGTTGCCATTATTCGTTTCAATTCATACCAAGTGGGCGGACAATATCGAATCATCACCGACAACTGTTCCTACTACAAAAGTGGAATCAATGAATCTTCACAAAACGGCAATTTACAAATGGTAACCAAACCTTTTATTAGCCATTTTTCAAAACGAGGGCAAATACCCCAAATTTCAATAAATTTTGAAAGGTTTATTTGTTCCCATTACTTTTGTCATGTAAAAAACGTTTAGGGTCCAAAGATACCCAACAACTTTCTTTTGGTGACCATTATTTCGAGTGCGCATTTTTTTAATCTATACGACTTAACACTACCTGAGATCTCTCTGTCGTCTGTTGTCTGTCTGTCCTGTCTGTCCTGTCCAGCTATGCTTTCGTTAATGCTTGACATATGGGCTGACGTTTGTTAACAAGGATTTGCATGGTGCCTCAAAAGGTCAAGGGTCATCTAGATGTCAATTTGCGCTATAAATAGACCACCAATTTGGTCCAAAAGACCCACTGACTGAGCCAGAACAAATCTGAAGTCAAAAGTCACACATCGGGGAAATAACACTATTATTAAAGGCCGAGATTTCCTGATGATGACGGCCGCTCATTTCAAAAATCGTGTTTTTGCATGTACATATGCTTATCCACATATTAATCACTGAGTGAAATTGCTAAGCTAATCGAATTCCTTCCAATATAGAAATCACAACTTTGTTATAAAATTCCGGATCCGGAATTTTTGTTATACACGTAAGCCTATGGGACGTATACTACACATAATGTTTACTGGATCAAACGAAAAAATCCGATTCATCTCAATTTCGGATTGTGCATTTTGGTTACTATCTTTAGTTCTAGTTTGACTATTTTTCATTTCTAATATTTCAAAATCTCTGAGTCAGACTCTTAATTAAAACCCATCTCCAAGTTTTTTAGTATTGAACAGCAGTACCTAAAAATAGTTTTCGTTTATATTATTTCGATATTGTCGAAGATTGCTTTCAGCTGTTTGTATTCGGTGATTTTAAGATGGTGTTCCTTGACATTATTAAGTGGTTTTTGTTCAGTGTCGGTTAGGTTTACATATCGTTTTTCATCGCTGTGTTTTAGGGGGGTTTAAGAAAATTTTTTATCGCTGTATCGTTATAATTTCCATATGGTTTTTGGATGTTTCTATAATGGTTTTTTGTATTTTGGTTTATGGTTAGAATTTATATTTTCGATGTTAATGTTTTTCGGTATGGCTTAGGTATATATTGCCAGTCCTTCAGTACACGTGCTTGCACTACTTGGTCCTTGCATTAGACACGTTTGCCCCTTTCAGTGAAAAAGACCACGTAAGTGGCACTTACGGTTGGTTCTTGCATTAACAAGAAAATACTTATATTTCACTTACGTTCTCTTCTCTTCTTTTGTAACTAATTGTAATCTATGTTTATCTAGGAAAATTATTTCATTTATTCAATCCAAAGACATTCCTATTTTTATTACCTGCTATAATTATGGGTATACCTCAATATAAGCCAATAAAACACAAAAATGTGCTCCTGTACAAAATTATCAAAATGGCTTCTTACGTTGGTCTTGCATTCAACCGACGACTCATCCCCGCAAGAGATTTTTCCCACATGATTTGAGATACTAGACCACTTGCATTTAAAATCACGCATGTTTTGTTTTCGCGAATCTAAGATGGCCGCCGGCAGCCAGTTTGAAAATATAGACTTTAAACAACTTAACGCTAGAAGAATGTGAAATATCAGCTCGCTAGAGGGATTTTTTCGTTGCAAGGCAGCAATCTGAAAAAAAAACCTTTGTGTCCACCAACTCCAATCAAGCGTGAAATCCCATTGCGGATGAATTGTAAGGAGGGTCCAGAGCCAGGACTATTCTGAATAATTGTTATAATTCAAAGAACTCGGAATACTGTAAACTGAAAACTGACAAAATCCTGGATTATGTTCATGCTTTCTTCTACGTCGTTATAAAATATGTTTTAAAATTAAGAAACTGTTTTACCTAATATTTTGAACTTACTTAGTTCCCTTCCCAGGTAACGCACCTTGCTAAGGCTTTTTGAACACTCGGCGTCTATTTCCAGAATGGGCAATTGACCATGTTTGTGTTCTACATTGAAAGTAGGGCAAAAAAACACGATATTTTGTTTTTTTTTTTTTTTTTTTTTTTTTTTTTAAAATGCATATTTTGAGTATTTATCTATGTAGGCTCAATTCTACTTTTTTCGAAAAAAAACAAATATTGTAGTTATGTGGATTTGTCCCAAGTTTTCTTTCATATTTCCTTATGGGAGTGCATTACCCTTCATTTGCATACATTTATTTGCAGCAACGTTTGGCAATTTAAAAGCCATTTCAGGAGCGTACAACGTACAAAGACATTGATGTAATAGCGCCTAATGAAATCATTAAAACAAATTTCATTAATATGCAAGCTTTGGTGTTTCACAAAAATAATGTAAATACCCAAACTTGTACATTTCCTATTATTTTTTTTCAAAATGCAGCATTTGGTGCTCATCGGGTTAACCGTGGCCACCTGGCCACCTCTGACCGATACGTAGCATATCTTAGGGATTAATGTTGATCAAATAATTATTTTGTTCGAATAATTCCTAATACGATATTTGGTTATAAAACTGCATAATTGTTGACACACTCACCGAAATTATACGAACTGCTTTCTTGAGTTCGTGAGTACACTGTTAGAATTTTTTTCGGAAATGGTCTGGCAGCAGAATTTCCAGACTTTTTATGGTAAATTTACAGAATTTCTGTCAATAAACGGAACTTTGACAGTAATTTTAAAGAAATTTGTCTCATATTATGGAAAAAATGTGTATTTTAACAGAATTCTCCGTAATTTAAAATTACGGAACGAAAAAAAAAGTCTGGAAATTTTGCTGCCGGAATTTTTTGAAATATTTCCGTAAATTAAATTTTGTTATGTTTTTTATTTTTATTGTTTTCTAAAACAGATTTTCTGTAAATTTACGGAAAATCTGTTTTCTTAATTTACGGAAATTTCTAACAGTGTACAGTTTTGCTTATAAAAACAAGGTTATTTCAATAATGATATTTTCTTGGGCCATCATAAAAGACCAAGCCACGCTATGCTTATTTGATGTTAGAAACCATATCTTTTGGCAAGTGAATGAATAAAACGAGTAATTGGTCGAAATAGAGTAACTAATCAGTAAAAACAATTGATAAAGGGAGGCATCCATGTTAGGCCATAAAACAAAACGAGTCGTCCACTGTAAACGTCAGAAGTGCAATGAAAAGTCTGCTCAGCCCTAGGCAACTTAGTGGATTATACATTAAGCAGTAAGAAAACTAAAGCAATGCTGTACTTCTTCGAAATAGGACTGAGAAGTTCTTCGAGATTACTGGAGGTGTCAGCCAAGGGTTCCTTCTGTCCCCAGCTATATTTAATACCTTTCTGGAGGGAATTATGCAAGAAGCCCTTGATGGATTTGAACGTTCAGTTTCTATTGGTGGTCGTCGCATATGCAACCTTGGCTTTGCGGACGATATTGACATGATTGCAACATCCCATAAAGACTTCAAGACCTGACCTCCACCTGTAGAAAGCAGTAGCAGCTTTTGTGGATGAAAGTTAAAAAAAAGTGGGATCATGGTCAGTAGTAGGTCACCCTAATAATTATCCTCCCATAAGTGTAAACGTCCCCTTCTTGGAAAAGGGTGATTCCTCCAAGTATCTTGGCTCGTTTATATCCTAGGATGGGAATTAATCACAGATATCAAAATCAGAATTTCTCATACCACAGATGCCCTGTCAAACCGCACTGTCTTGTGAAAAGCAGAAAGATCATCCTCAGGGTGAAATCCAAGTACAACCGCATTGTTTTGTAGGGATGTTTAAGTCAAATCTGAACGTCGGTTATAAGCATTTGAATGACATACAATGGTTCAATGGTTCTAGGCATCTCTTACAAACCCAACCCAACCGGGCAAATAAGAACTCTTGTTGGTTCCTCGCTATTCTAATGGCTCCAGCCCAGGCCCAGAGGTCGGCAGAGGAAACAGTGGAAGACTAGTGGATTGACAACCTCAATGAATGTTGCGAAAGAATGAAAGTTGCAAGTCTCTCGATCGACTACCTCACCCACATTTCTGAGAACCGACCCTTGTGGTACCCCGCTGTGTCAGACTTCCTGCCTCTTAGTCCTAACGGTAATTGGAAGCAGTAAGTAGAAACATCGGAATCCAGACATTGCATGGCCTAACAACATATGCCTCCATACGTATTATTTATTAGCAATAGCTGCATGGATCTGGAGCCATTGGTACAACTTTGCGTAGTGGTCTAACTACATGACCAAACCAGTGGAGTTTCCTCCTTTAATCATTTCATATAATCGAGAAAGATATGGTTTATAATATATTCTCCCGGTCCATCCCCATCCACACCTACAGATAAAAGTATTAACAAATTCGTATCCCGGACATTTGACTGTAGCAACCAATGCGTGGATTGCATGGACGTAGCAATACACGGTCTTAATCAATGTAGCGTTTTTACTTAATGTTCCGGTTATTGCTATGTAATACCACCCCAAACCGTCACCGACCATCCACCATATATGTCATATTCCTTAATGCAGATATCAAGGAACCTGTCCAAATCTCTGATCCATCCATCATTACAACCATGGGTATACGGTTACTGGCGGCAGGCATTGTGGAGCGTTTTTTAGTTGGTCAGTAAACAAAATTAAGTTGTTTTTGTCAAAAACTTTTAGATTCGACATTATCCAAAGCCGTTATCTATCATAATTATAAGATAAGTTAATTACATTTTTAAAAATAATAAAACTTAAGTATCTACGGTAATTGAATATATAGTGTTCACATACAGAGAATAGTACCCTTACCTGGCTTCAATTGGGGCCAATCGGCGTGCTCATCGATCCGATGATCCTCGTATTGCACGTCACCCAGTGCAAACACGTATCGGACCACCTCGGCACAGCCTCTACCATTGAAGTAAGTGAGTTTAAAAGTTGACATGTTTTTTATTATTATTATTCTTGACGCTCTTGTTGGCTTTTGTTCATATGGTGACTTGTGACGGTAGGAAAATGCAGGCAATATACTTTGATTCCTCAACTTTTGCAAGGATGTCCGGGCCGGATCAGGTCATGGAAGTGTTTACATTTGAGCAGATCGAAGTCACTACGGATGAATGCAGTGTACTGGGCCCTGCCCTAGAAGAGTTCTATGTACACTTACAACAATAGAGTATGTACTCGACTTTTCTGTCAGTCAAAAGCAACGGTTTCTTACGGGTCATCAGGCAACTAATAATTAGCAGTAACTCTTTTGGAGTAGGTCATAGTGTAACAGAATAAGAACGTTTTAAAGTATCTGGTTAGTTGCAATATACGTGACTAAAGGTCATTTATTATCGCTTTAGATCTGATTTCCGTCAAAGTTTGATAGTAAACGAGATTTGAATGAACTATCATTGGTCAGTGGTATGAGCAAATGTGCGCAATAGAGGCGCTTAATTTTCATTATCATAGTTAATGCTTTTCGTGCTATACGTACCATAATATCTCTCAAGGGTTTAATTTTAGAGACACAGATACAACGTCTTTGCTGATGAATTTGATTATTTACCAAAATGACTAGAGGTTTCACTAATTGTAACGGCCTCATACTACCTTGATGCCATAGAAACTCGTCCTAGATTATGAAACTATCCCCAAATGCACCGATGCGTCAACCACATAATGCGTATGGTCAAAACGTGTTTGTAAAGGTTAAAAAAAGTGCCCGGTCTGAAATTATATATCTCTATATTTCAGGTACAGGTACACCTACTAATAAATGCCACAGCAATCAAAAACTGAATTGCGACATATTTACAGTATCAATAACATCAGAAGTTACTCGATTTTCAGAGTAGAAAAATAAGTTCACAATTACATACTTTGGAAATTAAAAAAATGTGTTAAAGACGCAAATCAACAAGATATCAAGATTGAAAAGTCTGCGAAACTTTCTACAGCGAGTACTTACAGTACTCTGACGGTATCTCACGGATGTAAAAGTCAGAACTATTCTTCAAATATGAGCCTTGTGCACAAAATAATGCTCCGAATTGTTATAATAACAAAACAATTATTTTTGAATAATTATTACAATGGCACTAATCAATACCTCAAGAATGTCCTTATGAATACAAATTAGGCCAAGTAAAAAAATATTAGTTTCTCGTCTTAACTTTTTCAAAAAGGAGGATGAGAGCACTGTTTTGCCTTTTCCAAAACAATTTTTTTTTCCCAAACACGATAGATCTAGTGTCTTTTCGGCAAGACTTCCATATGTGCCCCGCCACATGTTTTTATACATGTTCATTGCACCTGGCTTTGAAGACGACAGCAGACTAAATATACGCTCACGCGGTATCTTAACACTTAAAGGTGCTTGTTCCGATTTATGTCTATTGTGTTCTCTACATGATATGAGAGCCTGACACTTGCACGTACGTCCTATCAAGTACCGCGGGAAACAAGCTTGTGGTTTTGACGGTAGACACAATAATGCATATTGCAACGTCCTATTCAATACTGTGCTATTATATTGATCGTTAACCACTAAAACGGCGGTTTTTCGTTGAAATGGATTTGAGGGCTGAAATTTCAGGACGACAATGAGAAAAATAAGGTCTTTCATTTGAAATCAAAATCGATACTACTTCCGGTTAAATCAGTGGGGGTCCTAAAGACGATCGGAACAAGCACTTTTAAAGAGACATGAGGAGATTTCCAGAATGAAGCGCCCCAATTTTTTTTTCGAACCCGGGGTTTTTGCATATTTGGAATGCTTTCCAATGTATTAGATCACACCTGAAGTGAATAATCCGAATACGCCGTCTTTATGTAATAATATGATGATTTAGTACTTTCTGTCGTGCACGACAGAAAGTCAAAGCACGGTGTTCTATGTGGACAATTACGATAGCAGGCAATTGCAAGTTCAAAACAAGGTTTGCTGTTTTCTTTTGTACTTGTTTGTCCAATAAACCTTCGGAACGTTCTTGGTAGGTGGTCTACAATCGATCCTGTGCAATTTGAGAGAAATTCGTGTCCTAAAAAAAATCTCCTCTTGCTCCTGTCACTTTAAGCAGTGGCGTAGCCAGAGGGGGAGGGGGTGTGCCCCCCCTCCCCCATTATTTGATTTCGTCGGTTGAGATGACGCTCCGTCGGTGACTGGGTGGTGACATTGGGCATGTGGGGGGGCATGGCGTTTTCAGGCCGGATTGTGGCAGGAGATATGGTCCTCCGGACTCACAGTCCGAGAACATGGTGAACAATAGGGCAATCGATCTGTTGACTCTGCACGCAACATTAGTTTCACGCTTTATTCCGTTGTCGTCTATGGAGCCCGGACAATGATACCTGCCGGACAATGATTACTTTCATACCGGCAAAGTATATAGGTTTAAAGTTCAATTGTCAGCGTGCGACAAGTACATTTACAAGATCTTGCAAGATTTAGCCCTCATAAGTCATTTAAAGTGTAGAAAACCCACCTGGACCCTACCAGTGACTCTAAGGTGGGCCCCTGGACCACTCCCGTTTTCTGTCGGTTAAGATAAAAAACGAAATCCTAGGTCCACATGGACCCCCCCCCCTTTTTTTTGCACTTAAGTGTTGGTTATCTACAAACTCTGCAGATCAAAATTAATTACTGGTCAGGTTTTCATGCAACAGCACTACTTTAGAGGAGGAGCAGAATATCATAGGGGCCTTATTTAAGGAGTTCGCTTACCTCCCACTACAGAAAAGGTTTGACACATTTGGTAGTTAGTATGGACCCTCTACATCAATGCTAGGTAGGTAGTACACTCAAAGTGTGGTATCACTTTTTCTATAGGGGGCAATTTAAGTTTACACATGAGTCAAATGTTTCAAATGCTCCAATCATGTTGAAATGTATGGCATATTGTCCGTCTAGTCATAAGGATTCCAAAAATGTATAGTTTGTACCACCTACGACCATTGGTTTTTGAGTTATAGGGTAAAATGACAAAAATGGTAAAAAAGGTCAATCTCAATTTGTACAGGGGTCAACATTAAAAGTTACTCTGATTATATTTTAAATACTTTGCAAATTATTGCCTGAGGTAAGAGGACTCCTAAAAGTATAGCTTTGATTACGTTAAATGTTTATTTACGGAGATATGGGTCAAAGCAGGTCAACACCAATTGGATTATGTTGCCCTATGACCTATTTTGTCCCATAACATGGTAACTATGCATTGCAGATGGTACAATCTATTCTTTATTTTGACACATTAGGCTAGATGAACAACTTCTTTCAATTTTACCGAAATTGGAGCAACTTCTGATTTTGACCCCTGTACAAATAGAAATTGACCTTTTTACCATTTTTACCCTATAACTCCCAAACCAATGGTCATAGATACATAGGTACAAACTATACATATTTGGAATCCTTATGACTAGACGGACAATATGGCATACATTTCAACATGATTGGAGCATTTTAAAAATGTGACCCCTGTGTAAACTTAAATTGACCCTATTGAAAAAGTGATACCACAATTTGAGAGTACTACCTACCAAGCATTGATGTAGAGGGTCCACACTAACTACCAAAGGTGTCAACCTTTTCTGTAGTGAGGGGTAAACGATGAGTTTGATATGGGTCCCAGCTCCTCCTCTATTTATATTTATGTTGCAATTAGGCTATTATAAGTCTAACAACATGCATAAACATAGCGTAACATTGTCAATTGGAACGCTGAATATTATAACGTTGCTTGCAACATACCTGGAAATTCCCAGGCTATTTATAGCTTTTCTAGAAATGTCTCTGAGCATACACACATTGCATCATCTCAATATAGCAGTATTGAATTCCACTTTTCTCATGCATTGAGAAATAAGGTACCAGGGAGGTACACGAGTTTACGAGAATCAAATTTACTTGAAATGAAAACACTTAACATGCAACATTCACAATGATTCTTATATTTGGATGCTGCGAGAATCACTGCGAGAATCGATTCTGTGATTCCTGTCGAATTTGCGTCCCTGTGTACTTTCTCTGCTCGGAATCTTTTCTTTAGTTGCACGCTTTGATGGTAGAAGCAATAATGCATATTGCAAAGCCCTATTCTATACTGTGCTAATATTGATGGTTAACGATAAATACGGTGGTTTTTTGTTTTTATCTTGAGAATGAAATTGATTTGAGGGCTCAAATTTCAGGACGACAATGAGAAAAATACGGCCTTTCATCTGATATCAAAATCGATATTACTTCCGGGTAAATCAGGGGTCGGAACACGCACATTTTTAGTACTCGCATTGCATTCTAAATGATTCAGCCCGAATTTGCCAATCAGCAACAAAGCACACAAAAAGCAATCTCACAACGCCCAAAACACATTTACTAGCGTTCCTTTATTATTTATCAGCTGTTTCAATAGAATATAGGGCAATCTTAAGTACATTTACTGCAACCAGTTACTACACTAGTCGTAGCACTCAGTTACCTCGTAACGTGGCACATTCCCCAACATGGCGTCCTCCATTGTGCAAGTCCGATCTTTATACCACGCAAGTTGTGTACTTGCGTTAATGACGCTCGCCATGAAATGATAGCTACTGGTCTTTTTTTTCGGGTCCCCATTTTTAGCAGTCTGCACTAAAAGCACGTTGCAATAATGAATGATAAGGCACATAAAATTCTAACGTTATAGGGTGGGTACACATAAACACACATATAGTCTGCATTGCTCCAATAGTATATTTCTGGATTTTTCAAGGTATACACGCGTACCTATCTGTACATGGTATATCTTGGTTTAGACGTGCATTTCGTCGGGATTCTACAACATTTTATTGGTGGGTCAGTGCGAATCTTTGAGAAAAGGTTATTCCCAAAATGTCAGTTGATTCCATTTTGGTATTATTTAGCTAATGTCTGTACCTTAGTGTCCCATAGCCTATAAGCCACTATGCTGCAGTTTCTGTCCACTTAAAAATACTAAAACTTCTTGCAGAAATAATATAATACACGCATCAGATTAGACCTGCATATATGCAGTACTAAAGCTAGCGAGCTACACTGTAAACCTGAAGTGTTTAGATCTAGAACGTCCAGTTGTAACACTTTTTGAACATGTCATCTGTTTAATTTTTGAACATAGAAGTGTGTAATATATGAACATGTGTGTGTTTAACACTTAAATACAAGTATTTGAATTGTAAACATTCATGTGTTCTGATCATAAATGTGTAGCATGTTTCGGATGTAAACATGTTTAGTTTTAAGACACATCAGTATTTGAATTGCAAACATTTAGGTGTTTAGAAAATACTTGCGTATCATGTTTTAGATTTATACATATTTAGATTTAGGGTGTATCAAGTGTTTAAACTCTAAGTGTTTGAATGTTTAAAATCTAAACATTAGGTTTTAATGTGTTTAGTTTATTGTTGCACAAGCATTCAAGCTCTAAAGAGTTGTGTATTTAGAAGCTAAATGCTTCATGTGTCAAAAACTGGTACATGTTAGTTGATATACATGTAACATGTTACCACTTTAAATGCCGAATTGTTTAGAACATACATGCACTTTGCATTTAAGTGATTGTAACACTTTTTAAAAACCAAAATGTGTTTAGACGTGGGCTTATAAACACAGACACGTTTACTTTGAACACCAAAAGGTGTTTGGCTTATAAACACAGAGACGTTCAATTTGAAGTGTTTAGTCAAGTACCAGAAATATTTCAACAACACAATTAATATATTATGTAAATCATATGTTCAAGCCAACATAACTGAATAATTATTATAGACCTGATCAGTCAAATATTATAGTAATCATGGTCAGGTAATTTGATTCAACATTTAGGAGATTACCAGAAAAAAGGGTACTTGACTAAACACAATGACAAAATATCAGTAACTACCTTGCAAAAATATCTTGGTATGAATTTATTAACAAATGAACATGTTCAAATTTATTGCTATAACAATAAATTTCAATTTTTCAAATAGTAAAACTTGGGACAAGTAACATTTTGCTACAAAGCAATTCTCCCCTACAAGAAATAGGCTTGGGTGATTGTATGCCATCCCGGTATGCCCCAATGAATATTTTTAATATTGTTCCCAATACACTTTATAATTCATCATTTTTACAGGCATATTGTATGATCCATCTAGTATTGGTTACTATTAGTAGAGGTGGGCTATATAGGGGGTCATTTTAAGGGCATAGTTTCAAATCAACATTATATAACTCTCGCGCGATTTTAGCCATGCAATAGTTTTTACCATTGCACTGTACTATTGCACTGTGGTAAGAATCTATGTGAAATCGTTATATAAAACAAATATTGACTGCCTATATTCGTGCAATAGTAAAAATATATCACTTGGACAAATTTTGGATATTCCATTTCACTCGCCTGCGGCTCGTGAAATGGAAAATCCAAAATTTGTCCTCGTGATATATTTTTTACTATTATTGCACTCACAGGCATTCAATATTTGTATACTATCACAGGATAAATTGGTGACTTGATACCTCTTGATCCCATTTTCGAAGAAAAAAAAACTGAAAAAGTTGGATCCAGAGTGCCCCCCCCCCCATCTGCCCTGAAACTGAACAATCCAAAATGGCTATTCTAAGGTGTTAAAATTAACATTTTTCACCTCTTTGGCACTTTCCGAATATTGTTTTCTTGTTTTAATAAACATGTCAATATATGGTTTTGTTGCCAAGGAATCGCCATTTCTGAAGGTTTCATTGAATTTTGACTTTTAAGTTTTTGTCTGATTTGCATTTTAGGTCACAAAAATGGTGCCATCTTTTGACATTTTTTAATATATCAGTATACTTGTTTCCTCAGCTAGATATTTTCAAAATTTTCCCAATAAAAGATACTTTTGGGGTGCAAAATTAACCAAAATTGTATATCCAACCAAATATAATAATGTGATGTGTGGTGCTATTTTGTTCACAAATCTATATGTGACAACAAATTTTCACAGTAGCAGAAATGAATGTTCCACTAATTTTAGTTAGAACTACCTCTGTTTGCTTAATTTGTTTTAATAAAATTAAAAAAACAGGAATACCGTTTCAACCTAAAATGTCCCAAGCCAGGTCACTCACTTTTCAGAATTGCCAACCAGGACTAAATGGCTAGGGTGTATTAAATAAAATACTACCATTACAGACTGTCCCCCAAAAAAACTATACAATCAAAGATTATTTTTTGGCCAAATATTTAAGTTCATCTCAACTGGCGTTTTACTGATTCTTTTTAGGAGTGTTCCAGTTTTCATGAGATTTTTAGTTGGTGTAATTTCGGGGTCTGGTTCAGGAGTTATGGCTAATTATCTGAGACAGTTGAAAAACCTGTTGGGCCAGTTTCGGCTACCCTGATATCAACAAAGTTGCCATTATAAGTCACCTTATTGAAAATTCAAATAAAAAGTAGGTATAAAGGGCTGCTTCTTGTGATATAACATAATTTATAACGTTATAATGTCGCAATTGTTAATAAATACATGTAGCATTGGGAAATTCAATTCCAAAACTTCCAAACAGTCTTGTTGTCTCAGCTTTACTCCAGGTTTCAGCAGAAGGTAGAACCATAAAAACACCCTTGTCGAAAGTAAACTGAGACCTTTGAACACAACCATCCTTTCCTTTATTGCTCTTTGTTGAACATTGCTTTCTTCATTATTTTCCTCCCTGGCATCTTGGAGGCAGTGGGGAATAGGGGAAGGGTAAATTGTCCCTCCACATTAGAGCATTGTCCACACATTTGTCCCTCAACAGACTTGTAGACTGTTATATTAGTTTCAGCACTCAAATTCCCCAAATTTCCATGAATTTCATGATTATTGTCCCCTGAGAGTGAGTCCCTCATTTCACCCACAACATAATAATTTCTGGTGCTTTCACTGAAAAATAATATATTGATTAGTTCAATGCATGATAATACATTCACTCTGATCTGTACAATATTCTTTTGTTTGAAAAGGGTTTAATCCCACAATGATGCTACACGCCTTATACCTTTAGTTTCTTGAACCTTCAGGTGAAACTGGCCCAAGTGGTATTTTATCCTTTATGTTCAACTGACAATATCTCCGCTTAGGGTCCATTAAATTGGATGGAATAAAAGTGAGGATTTAGCTTAGGATCTTGTCTAACAAATAAAGTCAAAATATCTGGCAAAAATGCACAGTTTATATTTTTTTATAATTTTTAGTTTGATTGTATAGTTTTTATTGGGACAGTCTGTATAACCTCTTTAATATGAGCTTCTTTACTTTTTATACGATCTTGATTTTTTCCTTTTATTTATAAGAAAAGCTTTTCCTACAAAGGCGTTTGGTCCAGTGGAAAAGTGCAGGACTCGTGATCATAAGACCATTTTTAGTTGAGTTGTGAGTCCGAGCCCGCCCTGGCCAACGT
The DNA here is from genome assembly GCA_023653785.1 of Ophioderma brevispina. Taxonomy (NCBI): domain Eukaryota; kingdom Metazoa; phylum Echinodermata; class Ophiuroidea; order Amphilepidida; family Ophiodermatidae; genus Ophioderma; species Ophioderma brevispina. The sequence continues at coordinate 19,027 of JAMKCH010084905.1, read as the reverse complement.
GTTGTATCATTTATCTCGCTCGTCTCATTTCACTCAGGTGTAAATGGGAGCGGTTAGGGGTAGTCATACTGTCCGCAGTAATGTGACATACCCTAATAACAGCGGAATAAAGCGCTTTTGAGACTAAATTCTATAAGGCGCTATATAAATCTCACATTTTATTTATTTTTTATTTTGATAAATTTCCCTTTTTAGGCATTGGTTTCAAAGCATTTATGACCCTAATTGTCACAAAAATGCTCACAATTTACATACTTGGGCAGCCACTAAAGAACAGTGTGTACTTTCACTAAAAAGATAGTAGTTAAAAGTCGTGCAGCCACTAACCGAAATTAATTATCACGCCTAAAACAAAATCTTTTTAAAAAATATAAATATATTCTATTGATTCCAGTTCCATTAAAAAAGTTGAAAGAAAAGCACCTTCACTTTGCAAAGAGAACCTGCTTAGACATTGAAGCGATGTCAGTTGCTTTGCATCTTCTAGCCTCTTTTATCAACGGCTGAATACATTGCTTGTTTTCCAACCGTACAATTATTAATCCTCGTGAATTACTCATCCTGCCACAAATGGCCCTCTGGTAGTTTTTTGCGTCCTTCTTCTGGAAACAACGTGTTTTCTGCATCTGTTTTGTACAAAGACGAATCGATATCCTTGAAACAACTTGGGTACTTGAAACCGCGCAACTGTTCCAGGAAGGACAAGGCAGCGTCTAAATTCTCCCCCGGAGTGGTTATTTCGGCTCTCAGAACGTAATCATAACCTGGGAGTGGTGTAAATTTCTTGTACAGGGCTGCTTTAGATATACCAAATTCTTTGGGAGCGCTATTCAAGATGAAATCTGCACCACTTTGTTTCATCCAGTTTTCTCAAATTCTTCTACATCTGAAGCTTTTGTTTGGTCGACCTGAAAGATCAAAATCATACGGATAATTTCTAAGTAATTCCAAACTGAATCTTTTTTTGGGGTTGGATATTTGGTGGTTTATGCGTTTTAAAAATTATCAGCATAGTGTTGCATTGTTTCATTGTAGACCAAGTTCCATATGTCCTCCACCCAACGAATTCTGCAACCTTATCCTGTGGTTTATTCCGTCAAAGCAGCAGAATTCCGGCAGAATTCGTAGGGGAGAGGGTCATATGAAACTCTTTCTACAAGCTGCTCAATGGTCGACTGATGTTGAATTACTATCATATCGTATATACGCCGAAATATTTGATTATGATTTGCCCAATTTTATGTTTTCAATATTTTTGCTACTAAAACAAAACCAAAAATTTGACTCATCGCATAGGGTTAGAAGCAAACGTGACTTAACATACATATACGCGCGGGTATGTAAAACACATTTTTGGCCTAATAATATCGAAACATTCCACAGTTACGGTGTGGGGCTTAAAAGTCGTCTGTTCGTATGTTCGTATTCATTTTAAGCCCTGTTTTCAAAACCTTTCTGAACACCTTGTCTCCTTATGAATAGATGTTAGAATTGTGAATCCCGAGCATTGACTCACCATGAACCCTGTTACAATCCATACCGAGTTGCTACTCTTTGGCATCCATGGTGCCAGAGGTTTCCCGGTCGAAGTTGAGTGCTCCCCATAACCTCCTACAGAAAATATTTATGAAAGCGATAGCATCAAAAAAGGAATAATGTTAAAGAGACGTGACCTACCGACACACCCGACTGTAAATACATGAATGCGATTGATTGTGCCTTTTTGCCACAGACCATGTAAATCAGTTTTATATTCTAGTATTTGAAAAATTTGCAACAAATTTTGATTTTATGTTTGTCAAAAATATGACTGGTCATTTCACAAAAGCAAAATCTTCAAGCCAAAAAAACAGATAGGCCTATATATTTAAAATAAGAGACCCACCTGGAAACTTCTTTTGGTGATCTCGCGGGCCATGACCCTTTAACCCAACAGCTGCAAATTCAGGGCTTGCCGTTGGTCCTTTAAATGCAGCGAAATCCGGTCCGTCAAACGCTGCATGGTTCACATAGGGAAATTTTCCTGGAAAAGATCATAATGAACTAAATAAAATTTATTATTTATTATTTTTAATATATGATATGTTACATATTTGAATCTGACAGAGAAAATATACCGAATAGAACTCCAAAGAGATGATCAACAGTTGCATTCCAAACAGAGTCTGTAAGAGCTGCACACTAGTTGTGGCAATACCGCGTCATAGTTTTTTCCTGGTCGCCAAAAAATCATGCGCATTACTTGCACACTTTGGACATTTCTGGAATTCAATAACAGGTGGATGTATTGTAGTTGAGCAAATGTGGCTCTCTTGCCCTACGGCATGTCAGCCGATTGCTAAGCTTTTCAATGCACCGATTTCCCGGGCCGATTTCACATTCCACACCAATGCCTTGTAAAGTGACTTGAAGCCACCAGTCCCACAAACGCTGCTGATATGCATATGCACTCTGGTGAGACAGCTTTTGATAGCCATGCGTATTTTGCGGGTAGATGTTTCATATAGAAGTCCCAAGTATGCAAATGAGGTATTGCCATTGATTCCGTTCTGCTACTTCACATCATAAGGCAATACCTTATTAGCATACATGGGAGTTCTGTATGAAATGTCTACCACATTGCGTTGGTGTGATCATGCCACTGAAAATCCTACTTTTGCATTTTGCCACCCCTGAAAATCAATGTTGGCATTCGACACCACCCCCTACTTCAGATATGTTGAGGATACCTCATTATAATAAAGGACTATTCTTGAAAGAACCATCTTAGTGTATTGATATCTTCATTGTTTTCAGCACAAGACAAATTTGTTGATATCCCCATAGAATGTTTATGGTGATATACTTTGTGCATGTACAATGACCTCTGGGTTATACGTTCACCTTTGTATGATAACTTCTAGTTCTAGTTCTTTCAAGGAACTTTAATGACGTATCTTCAACATACGCGGAATGGGGGGTGGTTCCGAATAACGACATCGGTTTTCAGGGGGTAAAATATTCAAATGTAATCAAGTACCACGTTCAATGAGCGTAACCTCACTTCTTACTTTTCTAATGTGCTCAAAATTGTATTGATGAAAGTTCTACTATTCGACTCTGGTGAACTAAAAGATGGACAATAAAATAATCTTACATTTTGGAGTTATAATCCCCAAACTTTGCCTCTTTAATGAAACAACGCTTGCCTGTCATGTTGCAGGTTATTAAAATGTGAAAATAGGTATCTTGGCCCTAGAAATATTGTTGAAAAAAATTGGAATTAAATATAAAATTTACTTTTTGATAGTACTTTCTTGTTGCAGAGTATAAATGTGCATACAATATTGTATTGCATTGATGTGTAAATCTTGGGTGTGTGAGAAAACGCCATGGTTGTGCACTGACCCATGCTTCCTTGTGAAAGGCTTTAATATGGTATGGTATGAGCCCATGTGATGTGGGTGTATATGCATGCAGTGCAAAAGCTAGTCTCGGTTGGTCAATATAATGGCTTGTATATGATTAGAATTTAAAGTCAGTCTTTGTCTGGGAATGTCGGCGGGAGTGGATGTAAAGGAAAGCGCATCCCATGAAATATATGTTAAATAAAGGTGATGAAAGGTACAAGAATGTTTGCTGCTATTTAAAGGCTCTATTGCGACGGACAAGGCGCCGCACATGTAATTGTGTGTATAGGTTTCCCATTATACCTAAGTGCCGGAAATTGTGGTTCGTTCTCCTCGGCCGTAGGTAAAACGGGAAAAACATCACACGGTGGCAGCGGAAAATGAGACAGAAAGTAAGAAAAATGTATCGAAAGCTACATAACTTGTTGTAATTCACATCGTCCTTTGTTCTACAAATTTAAAGTGTTCATCTCAGCAGCCGATTTTGAAATGTTCGTGTTTTCAAAATTGCGGCGTCGTGTTGACAGACTTAAAATGCAAGTTGCGGGATATGTTTGGGTATAATCCTGGAAGCAGTGGGTCATCGACACGGACAAACAAAGTTAAGTTCGTTGGAGTGTGTTCAATTGTGGAGCTGGCAATTGGAGGAGATGAATCGACTTTTCTCTACAAATTATCGTGTACCAGTTTGAGTATGTCTACGCATCCTTTGTGTGTTTTGCCGGAAAGTGGCGTCCCATTCAGCGGAAGCATCCTGCAAAAAAATCAGTGGGTTTTCATGGATTGCGCTAGACGAGTACAAGGCAATATAAGGTAAATTTGTAGGGCGTGTCTATCATAAGTCACACAGATGCTAAAGTTTTAATTTCAAGTTTTTGGTAATGTTGAGTTTTATTTGAAATTCCTATTGTAATTAATTTAGAATTTATTGCTTATTTCAACTCTGCAAGGTTGAGATATCAGAATGCAATGAAAATACTTTTTGTATGTAGTACTAGTTTTATTCGGTCAGACGATTTCTTTCGCATAGTGTGTCACAATGCCTTCTTACCAGAAGGAAACTGGACGAGATGAGGTACCGAGTGAACAAGCTCCTGCTGGTAGTCCTGAGGGTTTGCCCAAAGAGCATTGGTTACCATAATTGGAATTGCAAATGAAAAATCAAATAGAAACTAGAACGTATAAGAAATGAAGATAAAGAAAAAGAACGTCAGATTGAACTAGAACGTTAAAGAATGAAGATAAGAAAATAACGTGTCTTTGAAGATAAAGAAAAAACGTCAATGTGACTAGAACTTTTAAGAAATGAGGATAAAGAGAAAGAAGTCAAGCTGAATTGCGTAAACTTGAACTAGCTGAAAAGCCTAAAGAGTGACAAATGATGAAGTAATCCACAAATTCACAATAACCAGAAGCTATGCGTGTTCCACGTTTGTGAGATGATGAGGACATAGATGTTATATCTTAGGGCCTTTGAATTGCTTCTGATGACAATTGGGTGGCAACAGTTTCACAACTGGGCTAAGCATTTTGATTCCTAGTTTGTCAGGTAAGGAAAAGGAAGTTTTTGCCAATCTCAACCATAAATGAGTCGCAAGACTATGAAATTCTTAAGGCAGCCATATTGGACAAGTACGAATAAATGCAGAATCGTACGGCTTGAAATTTCGTAACAGTGGTCACAAAGCACACGGACACGATATCTGAATGGGTGAATGCTTTGAAAATACATACTTTGAGGGGTGGGCCAAAATTTGCGGACATTCCCGCAATGGTGGATTTAAGGCCTAAAGAATTGCTAATTAGTTGAACAGGCCATATAAATGCCATGGATTTAGCCATTTATCTCAAGGATAAGCAAGTCAGTAAAAACGGCCAAAGACTTGGCTCGTGAAGCTGACATATACATCTGAACCGTGGCGGTAGGGCATATTGGCAAAGACAGAAGTCCATAGCGCGAAGCGTGAGAAATGTGGTGACCTCGCCTAGGCCATGGGCCCAACCAAAATGCGCCAAATTCAAGCAGTTGTGAAATGCTATAGTTGTGGTCAAGCGGGACACATATCCAAAGTTGGTCCGCGCAGTGTGGTTAGCGTACCCAGTGCAGCATGCGCCAAATTTGCAACATGTAACAAGCGTACCGTAGTGCGAACTACTAATGACCTACAGATTCACCCCGTACACAGGCACCCCCAAGTTGTTAGCATCACGAGGCTAAAAATAAGAACGTTGGTTTCCAGTGTTGCACACCAGGTCATATAAAGAGCGAGTGCCCCCAAAGCTGTGGCGCGATCAAGCACTCTGGTCCGAAAAGCCAAGCCTGTAATAAATGCAAGAACGAATATGCAAGAACCCTGATGTGTGCGGCGTGACCCTTGCGCCGCCCCATGAACAAGTGTCTCGTAGACGGAGGACAATTGATGCAAAATGAAAAATAATGCTGTATTCTGAATGCGTAGCATTCATGGGTGCGTGCAAATGTAGTCCTGCTGAAGTGTATCTAAGAGGGCGTCGTATGTAGACTTAAGGTATTGGTGGTACTGTCATAATACTTCCACTGGCCAAACGATGACTTAAAATCTCCCGCGTGTAGATCTGGTACCGTGCAAATAAGCGTTGTGGAAGACCTTGACTATGATGTGATGTTAGGTCACATATTAGATGAAAAATATTCTGAAGTGTTCAGTAAACAGGTATATGTGATGACTAGAGCTCCAGGCGCATGAAAGAGCGTGAAGACATTCACCAAGTTAAAAGTAGGTGTTTAAGTCGTTATCAAAATCTTGATCAAATTGTGCATTCCCCAGCTGAACGTGTACATGCTAGTGTAAATAAAACACCCGAAGTGAGGTTACACTTACGGTACTTGACACCCAGGTCAGTGACGACACTGCCATTGTAAGTGTTCCTCGTCAAAAGCGGTGGAAAAACAACGATCTGATCCAACATTAGCTGGTGTGAGAGAGCGAATTGTGAGTCGTGATGGATATGACCAAAAAAGAGTGTTGTTTCAGGAAAGGGATGGGAGAGTGCTACTACGTCAGGTCTAAGGAGATGAAAATGAGAGTTAAATCTGATCGGCAAACCGTTGAACAGATCGTTGTTCCCAACGAATATCGATCTCATATCATGAAGGTAGCTCATGACAAGGCAGGCAATTTAGGTGTGTAGAGAAAAACTAAGCTCGCATTTTACATGACATTTTATTGGCAAAATATTTTCCAGAATTGTCAGATATGGTGATCATGCGGAGGAGATAGTTGTCAAATGATGGATAAGGTAAACAAACGCGGAAGTATCCATATTGCCATGCCTGTGAGTGACGTTGCCCTCAAGGAATAGGGATCGATATTGTTGGAACTATTCACGTTCCGGGAAACGGGGAACTCTACCTGTGAATGTATGTGATAGGCAAATAGGTATACGAGGGCTTTTATCCCACTTTCTAATATTAGGAATGATACTGTTATCAATGCGCTTATCCAAGTGTTTGCGAGCATCGGCCTACAAAAGAGAATTGTACATGATCAGGGCACAAATTTAATGTCTAAAGTCATGCGCGGTACTGGTATTTGTGAGAAGTTAGGCATTATTATTAAAGGCCGACTCAGGTTTCCCGAGGAGGAGGAGGGGACCCTCAATTTCCAAAAAAAATCGTGTTTTTTGCATGTACATAATGCTTCTGTCCACTATACTAATCACTGTGTGAAATTGATTAAGCTTAAATCGACTTCCTTCATTAGAAATCAAAACTTTGTTATAAAATTCCGGATCCGGAAATTGTGGTATACACAAGTATCTTATGGGACGTAATAATACACATAAATGTTTACTGCATCCAAAAACGAAAACTCCGATTCATATTAAATTTCGGAATTCTGCATTTAGGTTACTATCTTTAGTTAGTTGACTTAATTTTTCATTATAACAAAAAAATAGATTTCGAAAATCTCTGAGTCAGAATTTTAAGCAAATTGCTACTTCTGGCGCGGCACCAGCAAACAAATGGCATGACGGAACGCTTCCATGGCAGTGAAAACTATGCTCAGGTCATTAACTGATGAACAAAATGAAGTGATGGAATGGACTTATATATCCCCTTCTTTGTGTTTTCGTTTCACGGGAGGTTGCCTTGTCAAACCAGGGTTTATCACCCTTTGAATTATTGTACGGCCGACAAGTGCGAGGTCCGCGTGCGTGCTCAAACAAGCTTGGATAGATAAGGATGAAGGGCCAAAGGATGTCCTTTCACATTGTTTCAAGCGTGCACCGCTGCAAATCTTGTTTGGCAGATGCAAACAAAAAACATGAGAAAATAAGGCCAAAATGAAACCAGCATATGATCGAAATGCGCAAGTGCGAGAAATTTCTACCCGGTGATCAAGTACTTGTATTTCTTCTGATAGTGCCGCTAAGTTAGACAGAAAATGGCGGGGCCCATATGGCAATTAAGCGCGTCTGGATAGGGTTAATATGAGATTTGGAAATGCCAGATAGGTGCAAGAAGTTGCGTGTAGGCATGTCAATCAAATTAAACGATGGTATGGACAATAGAAATGAGCGTGACAGAATGACCCAATTGTGTGTACATGAAGGTGTAGTTTATGAAATAGGTCAATCAAATGATATGTGTGAAGATGTAAATGAAACACGTCAATTGCAAATATCTCTTGTGATGTGTTGTAGGCCTAATTGTGTGAAATAAAACCCAAACATGGTGTCAAGGAGATATTGCAGCAGAATTAATGAATCTCAAGAAGTGAAAATTGTAGGTGTGTTAGCTGCGTTATGATGGGTTTATTTTCTGATGTACTGGTCGTACACATTGTTGGTTTTTGACACATCATCATTGAATCTACTCGATCACAGACCTGACGCCAGTGTGCATGACAGAATGCCCCAGTCCATGCGTGAGCCAATCAAAGAAGAACTTGATCCCATATGTTAGAACTAGGCATTATTGAACGTACCACAAGTGGAATATGCATGCCTATTGTGGTGTTGCCCAAACCTGATGGATCGTTTCGAGTTGGTTCAGATATTGAATTGAACAAGAAATCCAAATTTGATCCATACCAAATGCTAGAATTCTTGAAATTCTTGACAAAGTGGGTGGCTGCTAAGTATATTACCACTCTTTGATTTGAACCCCAAAGGGTTCTACAAACTTCCACTTAACGAACGATTTATCGTGATTGCTGTAGTTTGTCATGGTTTGGTCAATTCAGGTTACACTGACTACCATGGTGGTGGCAAAACAGTGTAGTTTTTTCCTCGTAGTAGCATATTTCAACGCACTTATGGATTATGGTTTTTTTTTTTGTGGGGGGGCGTGTGTCAGGATGGTGTGGTAATTTGTGCATATATTGATGACATTTGAATTCTATAGTCATCTTGGAAGGATCATGTAGCTAACTTGCAATGTGTATTTCAGTTACTTTTGGAAGCAGGGACTTACTGTTAAAGCGCGGGCGAAGTGCATAGTTGCCAAACAGCAAGTTGAATACTTGGGTCATTTGATTGGAAATGGCAATCTACGCCGTTGCATGATAAAATTGAGGCTGTTAGTAAATTTCCTCGTCCCATCACTAATATCGAAAGAAAAATGTGAGGGCCATTTCTTAGGTTGACATTTTAGTTTACGGGGCTATTAGAGTGACCCATTCATAGGAACTACGTTTGTATGATTTTGGCATTGATATTTAATTGGTTTTTTTATTTCCACTCACTGATTTTGCCCACCACCAAGAACAACGTTTCCCCACGCACACAATGGTGGTATGAACCATCCGAATGTCGAGGATGCTCAGATTACGCCGTCTTGCTCAATAAAAGCGTGTTGACCAACAAACCCTATTCTGGCAAAACACCTGATTGTGATAGGCAATTTATTGTACAGACAGACGCCTCAAAATTTGGCATTGGTATTGCAGCGTCCCGTTTTGTGCATTGACGGTCTGAGTCAAATTGACAGTGAAGGAATAGAACTTCTCCTAGTGTAGTCTCTAATAGGCATGGAAATTATCGGCAGCCCGAAAGAAAAGAACGATTACAGTTGTCCCTGGAAAAGGAAATTGGTGGCAATTGTTTGGGCAGTCAGAAAAATTAGAATACTACTGATAGGCTATCAGTCAGAATCATGAAGATCTCAGGCACTGAAGTGGGATAGCTATTACAAGTGTAAAAATAATCGTTTGATGAGAGGTTCTTATTATTCAGAAGTTCACATTTGATGTAGAGTACCGTAAAGGGCTAGCAAAATGGTAATCAGATGGGCCTCAGGTAGAGCATAATAGTGATAGTGTTCAATAATGTGCTTGTATTTAATTTAGGGAGTGAAGTGAGTGAATGAGTTCAACATAAAATAGTGGTTTTTATCCACAACTATTTTTTTTAAATTGATATATGTATGCTAAGTCTAGTTGTTAGGGAAAACAATAAAAATTTCCATGCATCTCTGTGATGGACTATGTACATAAATGTGTGGGTGTGACAAAGTATTTTTAAGTTACTCAAAGTCATGGAGACTTGGATATGGATGTTTAATTGTTAATTGCCTGTCATGTCCACACCACACTAAACGACCCTAAAGATGAATCTGGTCGAAGATTTATTTATTTGACGTTTCTGTTGAAACTTTCTACCGGAATTTGACAAGTTCATTCTTCAAATCTAGACATGATCTTCAGTATGACAGTACCAGCAGAAAAGAAGTCTACGAGTGCACTCTGGTCAAAGTATTATGGAAATCGAGAATGATCGTGCATGTTTCTGTATGGATGTATGTAGGACTTGAATTGACCCTGGTATTATACAATAGAAGGACTTGTCATTTGCCACTACAATGACCAGAATTCTTAATTTATTTTCATAGTAATTGAGTATGTTTATATAGGCCTTACACGGCTTTCAGTTATTAGAAGAGTGACACAGTCTTTCATCGGGGGGAGGCAATCACATGTCATGTTGGCAGTGGTGTATATAATGTGGAAAATAGTATCTTGGGCCTATAAATATTGTTGAAAAAATTTGAATTAAATATAAAAAATGTACTTTTTGATATTAACTTCATGTTGCATAGTATAAATGTGCATAATATGTGGTAGTGCATGAAGTTAAAGCTTGGGTGTGGCTGAGAAAACGCCATGTTGTGCACTGACCCATCTCCTTGTGAAAGGCTTAATATGGTAGGGTAGAGGCCACATGTGATGTGGGGTATTGTATTATGCAGCAGTGCAAATGCTAGTCTCTGATTGGTCAATCTAAATGCGCGTTATATTGAGTGTAGTTTGATTTAAAGTCACTCTTTGGTCTGGGATGTCGGCGGGAGTGGATGGAAAGAAAGAGCAGTCATGTCAATAATAGTTAAATAACAGGTATTGAAATGTACAAAAAGAAGTGTGTGGCTGCTAATTACAAGGACTCTAATGCGACGGACAAGGCTCCGCACATGTAATTGTGTGTATAGTTTCGTCAATATAACCTAAGTGCGGTAAATTTGTTTCCGGCCGTTAGGTTACAACGGAAAAACACATCACAGTTGCATTTTAGGCCTCAAACTCTAAAAGAAAACAAGCTATGAACTTTGACGTTTCAAAATTTCAGGTTTCAATCTCATCAATATATACCACACGTTTAAAGCGAAAAAAAGCCCATATAACTCGCTCACCATTACAAGCTTCAACACAGACCGGACCCGACAGAAAAATGATGCCTAGGTCTTTCCAGAACAAATTTGGCGAGACCCACAATAAACTCGAGGAATTTTGCTCGATCGCTCCTAGGAACCTCGCAATATAATATGTACTCCTTAAAATTTAACTCGATACTGCTACTCAAATTTAACTCAATTCTAAAATAATTTTTCATTCAAACTCGATCATAATAAACCGCACCGTACTAATAGACATGTTGTAAAAACAGATACCATGAAGAGTGCGATGACATAATTGTCCAAAGCACCGATGAATATTCGCCATTATCGTTTTATAAATCTGCGTCGCTGCTTGTACATTGTACGTAGCAAAGACACGTTTTTTTAAAGATAATTGAATTCCTATATTAAATAGTGCTGATCCAATCACAATAGACAAGGGTAAAGGAGGAGCGCATGTTTTGAGCGTTGGTTCAGGGTGTTGTCGGACTGTACAAAACAGAGCAGAGCCAGAACCATGCTGTATTCATCATGCAGAGTTTAAAAGGGTATAGTTTTAACAAGTGTGTACTATTATCGTTATTACCTTTTGGATCCAGGTTTCGGTGACGTTGTGTCAAAAGCAAACATTTTTGGTTGTCCTAACATAGCCTGTGTAATTGCCATCTTCGACAAACGTTGGAAAATCAGGCGGCGGTGGGATGGTGGAAAAAATTCCAAACTAAATACATTGAGAGTTTAGGTCGATCAAAAGAGGTCGTTCCGCCATTTTGTTCTCGTCGCAAGGGTAAATCTATTCTCAACTCGTGCTTGACGATTTGAACAGTTGAAGCGTAATGACTAAATGAGCGCACGTACTACAGAGGTCAAGGTTGAATGTCGCTTCCCAGGGAGTGAAAATATTGACAATCCTACAGCTAGAGCTATTTTCTAGCTATATCCAGAAGCTAGTGATTTTCGACAACCTTTGAAACAGGTTTGGCTATTATTAAATACAACGCGTTGTACGCCGGTAAGTGTAATTACTAGACTTGCCTACAACATACTTTCTACTACTACTACTTTCTACGGCTACCCAATACATTAGAGTAAATTTATGGCGAGTTACCACAGAATGATTGGTTGTGGCCTACTTCTACTGGATAAACCAATTCAAATATTTCTGGCTACATTGGCTTATGGAAGATTTTCAGGATTGGGGGCCCCACCCGCGAAGCGCCCTTCGGGTGTGAGGGGGAAAAATCCCCAATTTATCTCCTCCCCCGGCCAGAAGAAAGAAAAATGAGAATTTTATTTTTTAGCAAAATCCAGCGATTTGGGGAAAAAAATCACAAAATTGGGCAAATATCAGTATTTGGGGCCAAATTTTCTTAAAATCTTAAAACTTGGAATTTCACCCCCCCAAAAAAAATCACTTTTCCCCCTGTTTTTCCCCCCTGTTAAAGAAGTCTGATGACTGTGATGTTCCGTCGGTACATAACGGCTGTTGATTTGAGGGTGCACGGTTGCAGGAATTGAGATAGAGAAGAGACCATAACACTTCATATTGATTGATAACTGATCAATACTACTTTGTTGTCGTTGGCGACGAGGTGGTGCTCATGGCACATTCCCCCCTTTTTTTCCGCATTTGAAAACGACGGTAAAAAAAAATGGGGAAACCGGCTGGCGAGCGGAGCGAGCCGCACGAAAATTTTTTTGTTTTCATTTTTTTAATTTTTTTATTTTTTTTCAAAAAAAATCCGTGCCCCCCCCCCCCCCATCAAACAAAATCCTGGCTACGCCACTGGGAGGGGAAAGCGGGAATTGTTTTGTTAAAAAGTGTTAGATTATTGGGGGCTCAAGGGTTATTTGAGCCCCTCCACCAAAATTATTGGGGGCTGCCCCAAAAGCCCCCCCCCCCACCCTCTCCCCCCCCCCCGCTCCTTAAGCCTTATGGGCTATATATAGGACATTTCAGTATAGATATGTGCCTACTTATTTTAAGGTGCGCGTTAACAGAAGGTATATTTTTATTGCAGGATTATTACTTTAATTATTCACATGGTTTAAGGAACTGCTTACGGGTATATTATAGATTTTTCTAAAATCAATATACTTATCAAAATCAAATTTTACTAGACATAAAGCTAATACAGAAAAAAAAAGTAAACATAGGTTAATCAAATATAATTCCCTCTTTTTGTAAATAGACTATAGGACTATGATGCTCCATTTGTTAACTAATGTAGTTGAAACATTTTTAAATTTTCGTGGAATAGACTATGCTATTTGTGCCAAATTCCATGGGCGTTATTGATATCTATCTATACAAGAACCTATTTGTTTCCACGGTATGTTAACCTAAAATAAATCACAAAGCTAAAGCAATTACCTGAGTTTAATTTGGGGATTCTCTGGACAAACCAACAAAACACAATAATAACAACTAAAAACGAGGGGCCAAGTCAATTGTAATGCTTTATTGGTAACTCACTACATATTTAGTCTATGATATGTTTTAGGAAGTAGATAGTTGGTAGGGCCTATGCAGTTTACACGTACCGTGTTGTTCTCCCCCTATGCAACAACAGATAACAACGCGAGTCGGGAAGACCTTGATGCATTTTTATAGTATGCATTTTTAATGCTAAATTTCTGTCAACACATTCCCTTCAAATGAAACCATACCCTAAACTATATGCATGAAGTGACACGCAAATCAGACAATAATATTATTTTTATATAATGTCGGTTACCAAATTTTGGTTGATTATGAAATAAGCATAGGTCGTGGGCATTTGATATATATTACAGACCTTGGAATTAATTTTTAAAGAAATAGGATCTTTAATGTTTGCAATTTCGTACATTCCAGTATTTCAAGAAAAATGTGAGGATCACATACGACGTTTTGTACCTACATTGGGGAGCATGCACTTCTGAAGATGTCCTAAGAAACAAGAACTCTTAGTTGTAATGGATTTCGAGAAATTGTGTTATTTTGGGCATTAACCAGGGCAGCGGCGGAGGGGAGAATGCCCCCCCTCCATTTAAAAAAAAATGAAAAGGCCAAAAAGAGGCAAAAATTAGGGTTTTTTGTGAAAAAAAATGTTAACATTTAGGTAAAAAAGTCCACTTTTGCCAAATTCGCCCCCCCCCCCTTTGCAATTTTGGGGAAAAGTCCCCTTTTGAAGAAAATTCGCCCCTCCCTTAAAAATTCCTGGGTACGGGCCTGTCTGACATCTTGGTATACCCAACACAATAGCATTCCAGACCTTACAAAAGTTGTTTCTCGGGTGCCCGTTTTAGGGTCATGCCATACGCGCGCAAATGCAAATATATTGAGCTCATTGAGCTCACTGAATTGGCTTGATTCTGTACTCTGTATTATAGCCACCTTTCAATGGGAACACATCTGGTGTCAATGACAGGTGCAGAAGTTTCTATAGTCCGCCGGACTCATAATCCACCTACAACGGTAAAGAATAGGGCACTCGATTCGTTTGACTCTTTAGCCGCAATGTAGATTTTTTACCTTTTGCACCTGTGTGAAAGCAGATATAGTCCGGTGGGAGCCATAGTCTGGGGCTCCATAGACGATAACGGAATAAAACGTGAAACTAATGTTGCGTTAAGAGTCAACTGAATAGATTGCCCTATTGTTCACCATTGTTCCCGGACTATGAGTACGCCGGACGATAATTACTTCTACACCGGTGTGAAGAAACTGAGTGTCCCCCATTAGGGAGTGTCCTAGCTACCATAGCAACATGTACGGAATAAACCGTGACCCTGCAGACGAGGCCACCTTGGTGCTGAAACAAATGATGCATACAGCACTCAATAGAGAACACAATAGTAGACGGATGGGCGGTAGGACACACGGACACTGTATTATATGAGACCTGCTCTTAACCTCCTGCCAGTCCTGCTTGGGCTTTATTGGGATAACCAATATGGTCGTCTGTTGCTTCACATTACCAATCCAGTGTATAGAGATCAGTGGCCTTATCAGATAGAGTTGGGCCTTATCAGACATAGTTCCCTGCAACTTTTAAGCACAATCAGACATCGCAATTCTGGTATTTTGCGTTTAAGATACAGCTATTTACAATGTAAATAAACAGAAATCACCTCCCCGTTTAAAGGCCATGTGATGTGATTAGACCTGGAACACGCCACCATGCCTGGTTGATAAAATGTAATGCATTCAGTACTTTTAGATCGAGACCGCTTCATGTAAGACAACACTTATACGTATCGTAAGAGTACGGTCGTATCTTAGTATTCCAAATTATCATAGTGCTCAATAAATCTTACTAAACAAATTGATGTACCATTCATAGTTGAGTAAAATAAATCAAACGTGAGGTGGGGATAACTACTAAATAGAGGGTTTATGGAGTGTTACGGAAGAAAATAGAAACACTTCATGTACATTCTTCTATGGCGAGATTCCCTGAAAACTGCCGCCACGGTGGTGTGTGTATTTGCAACATGTGACTATTCTTGCACCTATCATGGCCGCTCTGGGTTTCTACTACCTCCTGGCATTTCTTGTAATCAATTTCCAATTGTCTTCCAGTACTTGCGGTTATGAAGTAAGTTCTTGTTAATCTTTGTTTTTTAGCATTTGATTCATCGTGTATCTGATCAACATTTTCTTCAAAAGCACAGCTTTGGCTCCGGCATTACGGCTGTACTGCTTGCATAGTTATGTTAGTGTACTTTGGTTACTAATCAAACGATACTGGAAATATCGATCAATCCATCAATTAACTGGAATACGTAGATGAGAAGGAACCACAACAGCATTAGTTTCTTTGAACAATCCATGCCGACAAGCTCCATAAGTTTACCTCGCCACATGTTCATCGGGTCTAGTATGTTTTCAACAGGTGGCTGTATTGATCATAATGGAATGTTTGTTATTCTGTAATGGCCACTCACAGGCATAGAATTGTCACAGATCCAAATATTTATCGCTGACAATGATGATATAGACTGGATGACCAGTCCTTTCATGTTCATGTGCAGTTTAACATTTAGGGCGGGAACATGTTGGCTTTGTGCGCATTTATAATTACAATATTGACGTTGTGTGTGTACTGTGGCCTGTGGGTGTTTTGTTTGTTGGTTTGTGTGCTTTGGGGTTGATGATTCTATGAACATGCTAGCAAGTGACTTGGAACCGAGCCTCATATGGGTGAGGCGCATTTCACCCGTGGCCAAAAATTTCGGCTTGGACCTGAAACTTTCAGGCCCACACACTCTAACTATTTTGATTTTGCGATTTCGACAAGCACTCACGTTGCTGACCGTCCTATATTGATCTAGAGTAAGCGAGTGGAATAACCCGTGCCCGCTTTGTTAAATTTGAAAGGACCCGAAACAGGCAATAGGGTGGTGTCGGCATTGCAATTTGAACATCGCTCCCATAGCGATTACGTAATCGTAATCGTAAACGGGGGCAATTCACCCTTTTTTTCTCCCCCCCCCCCCCTACAAGAAGAAAATGACAAAGTCTTGCCAAAAATCAGCGATTGTGGGCCAAATAGCACAAAATCTTGGCACAATCAGCGGATTTGGGGCTAAAATTTGTTAATTTTCAAAATTGGATGTTTCCCCCCCAAAAAAATCACTGCCTCTCCGCGCCCCCCCCCCCCCCCCCCCCCCCAGGAAAAGAATCTGACGCCGCCCGGCCACTGCCCGTTGATCCCTGATAACAAAGTTCTTCAACCCCTTCAATTGACGCTCTATACTGGAGATCCCCGTGCATTATTTCTTTATCCATGTGGTGGCCTTTGACTCATTTTTTTGGACTCACTCCTGTTTGTTTTTGAATAGTTTCTATTTTCCGGATGACACCATAAAGCTTTCTAAATTATATCAAACACGCATCTCATGCAAATTAAACTTAATTTGGTGATCAGGGATCATTATGACCACTTATGTCTGTTGATTTATGTTTATAATGCATTCTAACCAGTATTTTTACTACTAAGCGGGCAAATACTGTGCTCATGAAGTTTATTAACATAGTTTTTTAGGGTTGAAATACTAAAGTATTTTGGCACAACTTACCAGTTAGTTCATAGGTTCATTTTGTGATCCTTTCTAACCTTCATCATCCATGGTTCACTACTATCCTCGGGTATTTTTTTTTTTTTGAGTGATTTGGTAACGGTGCGTTTTGATCCATGACAAAATTTTTTTAATCACGATGCCCAATAGCCTACTTATGTTGGAATTTCTGTCATTTTGCAAAAGTACGAAATTATTCTCCAGATTAAAATCGAATTTAAAATTAGGGCACATTTATTATACTTAAGCCAATATTATGGTTCATATATTAAAAATTTCATCTTTTTAAGAGGCCGTGGATCACGAAATCCCCATTTAATCGATTGCAGCAATAAATTGAACGGTGTTTCTGTAAGTTGACCACCCTTACGAATCGGCAACCTTTACCGCAACTAATTTACAATAACTATGTGTAGAGCGCGAGCGGCATAAAGAATAATTGAAAACAAACCAACAAACCGAAACAAATGGGATATCATGACCCTGGTTCAGGCTCAACAAATAAGATAACATGGGACGCTTCTGAAGTTTCAGCAAACTTCAAAGTCAATTTGAGCTTTTGATATCTTAATGTCTTTTTTAAAACCGTGTAAGCAGGAATAAATCGATAATGCACACTTCCAAGCTGAATCTGCCTAATTATGGCCCCAATAAAACCAAAACTGCCCACGGTGTATCAAATAAATAGTGCACAGTTTGTATATATACTCAATATAGGAATTCATTATAGAATATCTCAAACTTGCTCTCGTTACTCTGACTCTTTGTGCCTTTTGATATATTGGATTTAAGGTTAGAAAAATAAAACAACGCATTTTTTTTAAGTGACCATTTAGGGGCAAAGAGCAGCAGAAAATCATCTCTTTTTTAACAGCTTAATTTTATAAAAATTTACAATACCATTACTCCAGATACAAATGTCAGAAACCCTTCACTGTGAGTTACAATATGCTCATTCACCAAGGACAGTTCAGTGGGTTGTACTTGTACATCCATTGACATTAACTGACCTTGTGTGTCTTGGGTATTATATATCCCTCCCACAAAAACCAGGGGGTGTATTTTCTAATACATTGGTGAATGAGAAAGCTACTGAACTGTGCAAGGGGAATTGAGCTTTACTAGCTCATCATAGTGCTTTATTTCTATTGTCAAATATAGTCTCTTGCCTGCTACGGTTAATTCCTTAAATCGACAGAGGGCTCAAAAGAGCAATGGTACGTAATCGTCTACCACACACATCGGGTTTCAGAGAAAGGCGTAAATATTCGTACACTCCATCTAACTAATTCGTCTTAGAGGCGTGAAGAAAAGTTTCTCTCATATCTACTTATCTACTACGTTTATACAGGCATGTCCTGAAAGTCCAAACCTGGTTTTATAAAGTTCATGTTGTAACCGCACACGCATGAAATTAATGTCGTATGGCTTGAAAACAGTCGACCAATACTACTTGGGTCTTTGTGTATTTTGTACAATTATTTTTTAATATTATACGTAGATACCAGATTCCTTTAAATTTTTTTTCCAACTAAAAACAAATAGATAAAATACACAAAATATAAATTTCGATTTCAGATGTATTTCAACCATACCATTTAATATACAATAAATAATAATGGATAAGTATTGACCCCCTGTGGACACCACAGTTAATATTCTGATGGTTGATTTGATTAACATGATTATTTATCGTTCGATTCTTTCTAAACTGCCTTTTGGACACAACACATAACACAAACAACTTTATTCTCTCGTGCGCGATTGAATTCTAAGCTGGTAGTCAGATTAGATATAACATCCGAGGTTCTTGGATCCATCGAAGAAAAGAATTCCCGTATAATCGCGTAAGTACACAATTGCGTACGGCTTCTAACCTGCCTAGTCTCTAGTTTTTTGTGTTTAACAAACTAACTAA